>JBBPRK010000432.1:0-23308 GCA_038093075.1 Boletus patriciae | reverse complement strand
TTGCTGGCGCAGCATCGTCATTGTCGTTGTGGCGGTGGCGGTGGCATTGTCGTGCCAGGCCCAGGGTGCCATTGCGGCGTTGCGGCATCATCGTCGTCATCGTGGTGGTGGTGGTGGTTTGCCAGTGCTGTTGTGGCGGCGGCGTCGTCATCATCGAGGCGGTGGTGGTAGTGGTGGCATCGTCGGGGTGTCGCCAGCTTGAATTCCATGCTGGTGTCATGGTCGGGTCATCATGGTCGGGGGAACAAAAGCACAGTGGGACTTGGTGAAAATTTCAACCTCACCTCATATTGGTACTCATATACTTCACTGAACCAGATACTAATGAACTTCTATGGTGTAATGGTTGACGTGTTTAGTAGTTACCGTTTTTGGAAGTCGCGAGTTCGATTCCCCAACCTCAACGAATTTTGGGATATTTGTATCCCTTTACACTGAGTACTTGGATTACTTGATGCTACTTATGTACTTATAATGCTTGTCTGACTGTCATAAGTGTTGTCAAGTAATGTGAAGATTTGCTGATGTAGCACAGTTGGCATCCTTGCCATGACCTCTTCACCTATATCAATTGTGCGTTTTTCACCAGGCAGCTTCCCTTCACATGCCTTCAAAGCTGGCCGCTCGCTCTTCGCCTCCTTGCAGTATTCCCCTCTGTCTCATCTGGAATTTCTCGCTATTCAGTATATTGAAACTAGATATGATAAGACGCTAAGTCTAGCCCGTTCTACTTCTGCTCTTCTATTACAGCCGGGTCTAGATGTCTTACATAATCATGATGATATTATGATTAGTAACTCTTATCTTCTTATCTCCTTATCTATGACATCATAGATAAGCTATCATTGGGAGCCTATAGCAGAACTCCCTCTTATCTCTTATCTCTTGATAAGAGACTCTATGTATGGTAATTATTCGTAGTTGGTCCGTGCGCACACGGACACCATATATAAGGAGTGGTTTATCCCTCCTAAATATAATGGTTTTCTGCCCTCGCTCCTCTCACAACTCGCTCGAGCCACCCGTCCAGTAAGTCTCTCTTACAGGACATCTTTCCTCTGCAGTACTGCTCGTGGTTACCACAGGCATTACCCCTCTACTGGATAGTGTCGATAGCTGTGAATGGCCTTTGACCTTTCATTACAGTGCAAGTCTCTCATGCCTATAAAGAGGCGGTGTGATGCTGCTCACCGTCCCTCCCCATTTCCTTCCTCTTCCCATCCACTATCTTCCTTGTCGTTAGACTTAGATATCGCCTCTTCAATGTACATTTGTTCAATTTGTCCTTCAAGGCATGTACCTATGACCCTCCTGGTGTTACGGCTCGGTGCGCCTAACAGCGTCCTAACGGACTTAGTCATTTTTCTTTCTCTTTACTTATCTTATCAGATTAACCTATGACAGCTACGCTGTCCTTATGCTTCCCCTTTCTTTTCACATTATGCCGCATGCACTCCTCACTTCATTCATCTCCGTGCAGTGCATGGCTATGCCTTACTTCTTTCTTCCATTCTGCCACCGCCATGTGGTCACCTCATGTCTTACTTCGTTTCCATTCCATGGCCGTGCTTGATGCACACTACTACCTCATGCTACTAGAGTCCGGAATATTCTAGAACAGTCATCGGTAGATCCGATACAAACATGTACATACATATGTAGTAGTATAAAAGGCCGCAAGTGCCAGCCAGAGAACTCCAGTTTAGTTCTCTTGGTTTTTCCCCACCTCAGCTAGTGAGAACATCTCCACAACTGATTGCAAGTGCCTTCGGTGTGTCCTTCTTGACTTCAATTCCCTAGAGCCCCAGTTGACGCTGAGGTCATTTGGGTTGTTTCACCTGGTTGCATGCTGCACACTGCAGCATACTTATATTTTTTCATAGTCTCATCACTCACGCTCTTTATCTTTATGGCACCATTATTATCACCAGTGCAATGACCTTTATCCCCCCTCTATATCCTCCAATCCGCTGCTGCCCATGCAGCGCTGATGTCCCACTGCGCTTCATGGGAGCTACCAATTGCTGCAATCATGGCCAGCCTTATTACTCGGTATGTCCGTTTGTCTTACGCATCTTATAGCTGATCTTGAGTTTCCCTAGTGTGTTCGATGTTGTGACTGGTATCGGTGGGGTGATGGTCTGGGTAATTCACCAAAAAACCTGCTGACTACCTCTCCCACTAATGATCAGAGTAAGTCATACTACAAGACTTGTTCTATCTTGTTCTAATGAGTTTCGTACCTGAAAGGTGGATTTCCTGCTGCTCCGCTACCCCAGCCTGAAACAACCCAAATGGTAACCAGCGTCAACTGGTACTCTAGGGAATTGAGGAGTCGAGTATGCACTGAAAGCGCTTGCAGTCGGTTGTGAAGGTGATCTCACTGGTTGTTATGGGGGAAAACCAAGAGAACTAAACTGGAGTTCTCTGGCTGGGACTTGTGCCCTTATATACTACTACACATGTTTGTACCTATTTGTACTGGATCTACCAATGACTGTTCTAGAATATTCTGGTACCTAGCTGCATGAGGTAGAAGTGTGCATCAAGCACGGCCATGGAATGGAAACAAAGAAGAATGTGAGGCAACCGCACGGTGGTGGCAGAATGGAAGAAAAGAAGTACATAGCCATGCACTGCACAGAGATGAATGAAGTGAGGAGTGCATGAGGCATGGGTGTGAAACAAAAAGAGAAACATAGGGAACAGCATGGCTGTTATAAGTTAATTTGATAAGATAAGAAAGAAAAGAAAGAAACGACTAAGTCCGTCAGGACGCTGTTAGGCGTACCGAGCCATAACACAGCCTGTTGGTGGGCAGCCACAACCAGGTAATCACTGTCACTACCCAAAATGCATGGTGATGAGGGTGGGCCACATGTGCCAATGGCATATGTGTCATAAGCACTGTCATGTCGCTGGCGGTTGCACATCTAGTGGCCATGCCTCTGCCAACTGCCTTCTCGTCAGTGATTCCGATTGTTAACCCACCCCTTGCCCCCACTCATTCCATGCCCGAATCAATCCCCTCCTTGTCATCCATTGATCCTGCGCCTCCTGCCAGCTCCTCAATCAAGCCTCGCGCCTCAATAACTTTTTCCATGTCAAACATCGATCCCTCCTTGCACCCAAACCCTTCTGATCACTACTTTGCCACACCTGCTGTCGAGCCTCACGCCTTGACAACATTTTCCATATCAGATACTTCTACTCGCTCCTTCACTGCATCTGCTGTC
Organism: Boletus patriciae; assembly: GCA_038093075.1. NCBI lineage: Eukaryota > Fungi > Basidiomycota > Agaricomycetes > Boletales > Boletaceae > Boletus > Boletus patriciae. The sequence goes on along the minus strand of JBBPRK010000432.1, from coordinate 20,072 downwards.
AAGCCTCCCGCCTCAACAATGTTTTCTATGTCGAACGCTTCTACTCACTCTTTCTCTGTGTCTGCTGTCGAGCCTCCTGTGACTTCCTCGCCTTCCATGTCGAGCATTGATCTTTCTTTGCCCCCAGACTCTTCTACCACCCTTGCAACAAATTCTTCATCCTCCTCACTCTCGGCCTTGCCATCATCACCACGTGTCAATATGGCCAATCCATCAATTAATCCCTGCCATGTTTCCCAACTGCAATCCATCTTTTCTAAACACGCCGCAAGTGTTCATGAGAGGGCCGAGAAGAAGTGTCAATGTGACCAAGAAATGGTGCTTGAGAAGAAAAGGATGTGTGAACATGTTATAGCATTCAGCTTTTTCAAGGTATGAATATCAACACACCCAAGTTCTCATGTACTGACTTCTATGCCACCCACAGCACAATGTCGATCCTGTCACTGTTGATTTCCAACACGGTTTTGTCTATCCGTACTTCAAGCTCACGCGGTCCGTCCTCGCTGACCTGGAGCTGGTGCCGGCAGGAGATGATCTCACGATCTCTCCTTTCGTGCACTCTTTCGATCCCACTCTCGATACTTGGGTCAAGGTGAAGGTTAACAGTGTCATTGAGCTGACAAAACCCTCCCAGAAGCTCTTCTTCAAGGGGATCAATGTGACCTCCTACCCTTGCTTCAATCATCATTTTCACACCACTACATCCCACACACTAAACCCTCATCCATCACTCAGTCAAGAGCACACCTATGTCAAGAAGACTTGTACGATTTTGGAGGCACACCAGTTGGATGTGCTTGATGGTCTGCTGGAGATCACATCTGATGAAGACCTGGCAGCTAGTCCACAGAAACGTCCTGCCCAACTGACCCCCCTGGCACTCCCTCCCCAACAATGACACCGTGATCCTGTTAGTTCTCATGGTCTTCAGTCAAGGTATCCTGCCCTCTTGGACAGTGGTGAGTGTAGATCAACGTCTCCGATGATCCCCCCATGACATTTCATGATAGACGATGTCATCTCGATTCATGACGATAATAGCATCATGGATGATCCACCTGTCGAAACGCTGCTCATGGCCCAAGCTCGTCTCCCTCCTAGCACAACTGCGGCCAAAGCAAGGTTCCCCTCAAGCTTCTAGGCCACAGATATTGCGGTCACCTTTGCAACATTCAAAACTAGGGGCAAACTGACGGTGGAGCATCAATTCAAGAAGTTCTTTGGTGTGTCTTGGGAGTCCTCCACATTTTATGATCACCGGGTGAGGTGGTACAATGCACTGCTCAATGTGTGCGAGAAAGCAATAGCTGTGGGATATTCTGATGAAGGATGCTATAGCATGTTTCTGGTTGTGCATGGCCCCAAGAACGCCGAGCTCAAGGTGGCAAAACGGAAGATATGCGCATCCCAACATTAGTTACTTGTCTATGTAGTATGATCGTTATGTAGTACATCCAGAGCCTGTTCTCAATACTATGATGTTTACTCATCACTCGACATGCCGTTGCACACCGGCGGTCTCCTTGCATACCACAGGTGCCCAGCACACTCATCCGCCATGCGCCGCCAGACTCTGCACACATACCTGGACTGTCAGCATCCATTGTATGTATACCACCTGTCATATCCATGCCCAATCCTCCGATCTGGTCTGCACTCATTCCCGACCCAACCCTGATCTATACTGAGTATCTCCATTGGACTTCACCCCAGACCTATATCGCTCTCCATATCAGACATCTGTCCTCACTGCCTCCTTCCTATGCTTATCTCCTTTTAGTTAGTTCACTCTCCATTGTATACCTACGACCCTTCATCATTACTACATTATCCCACATGTCTCCCTTCGCCACCATTCCTCCTCTATATGCCTTCTCCATTCTCCGTCCTTTACCCACATGCACTTTGTACCTTTCCATATGCTCCTTCATACTTACATCTGATCCCCGATCTGAACGCCATAGTATATAAGTCCTCTGTACTCTGCCTTTGTACCTCAGTTCACATATCAACTAAGTCTCCCATCCTCTTACTCGAAGTCCCCCTTCGTGTCTCCGTTCACCTCCATACCTCTGCACCTCCATCCCTCTGAAATCAAGGACAACAACCTTGGCAAGGGCATGACACACAAGTCTATGCCAAGTCCTTACTAAGTCCCCCACTCTCTTATCCTCGTCGGACCTCCGGTCCACCTCTGTGACTAACCTCCATCGCCCCTGCTTCCTCTGCCAGACTTGAGCCTGGAGGACCTGGACTTGACAGTATATGCGAACTCACACTTGTCGAGTTCTAATCTTCAACCATGCCTACTCAAACCACAAGAACCTCTCATCGTGCTAGTGTACTACAGACTGCCTATGGCAGCTCTCAAAGTATCCCTGGCGAGTTCATCAGCTTGACCCAATGAGCCATGCCATCAATCTTACAAGCATGGTCGTGTGCTCCGTTGTCACCTTTGACTCTGTTACCACAAGAGCAGTCTCCGGATGGACCTTGTTTTTGAGTAACCCCCGATGACGATGACCTCTACGGCAAACACCCTGACACTCCAGTGCCCGGAGGTGGTGGTGGTGACAATGGCAATGGCGATGATCCCAACAATTCTCCCAATGACTCCTCCAACACTACGACCTCCGATACCAAACAGAACTTCGGGGGCAACAATCCTGAAGATGACCTTAACAATGTTCCTCTTGCATTTGAACCCTTTGCACAACTTGCTGATGCAATTAGGAACCTAACTAGAGAAGCACTCTGACGGAAACGGAACACCAACGATCCAAAGACCAAGGTGCGGGAACCAGACCCATTTGACAGGTCCAATCCCAAGAAACTCCATCCTTTCGTCATTCAATGCGAAATCAATTTCCAAGCAAACCCAAAGTCCTTCCGAAAGGACAGGGCTAAGGTAACATTTGCCCAATCCTACCTAAAGGGTGTTGCGCTCAAGTACTTCAAGCCCAACCTGCTCGGAGATTTAGCTCCAGCTCTCTGACCCCTATGGATGGACCATTGGGATTACTTCCTTTATGAACTCCAAACTAACTTCGGTCCGCACGACCCTGTGGCTGATGTGGAAGCTCAACTCAAGTGACTGCAAATGCGCGACAGTCAAAGGATCACTAAATACATTGTAGAATGGAACCGCTTGGCAAGCCAAGTCCGAGACTGGGGTCACGGAGCTCTTTGCAGGAGCTTCTACAATGGACTTCCAGACCAGATCAAAGACAAGATCTCTCGTCAAGGCAAGCCCGATAGTATCGTGGATCTCCACACTCTATCCCAGAAGATCGACCACAGGTACTGGAAGTGCAAGGATGAAATTTCGCGTGCTTCTAAGGCCTCCGGTTTGAACTCGGGGAACCAGAATTCCTCTTCCAAATCATCTGGTTCCAACACTAACAACTCCTCGTCCTCATCTAGCAAACCTAAGGATGAAAAGTCCAAGGGTTCTTCTTCTTCCGCATCAACCTCCAGTTCCTCTGGCAATGGAGGCAACAACAACAACAACAACAACAACAAGGGTAACTCCTCTTCTACCCCCAATTCCATGTCTTCCAAGCTGGGCAAAGATGGCAAACTCCTTCCGGAGGATCACCAGCGATGCCTCAAGCAAGGACTGCGCTTGTTCTGTGGGCTTGCAGGCCACTCCGCAAAGGAGTGTCCAAAGTCCACCTCAAGGGCTGTGAAAGGTCGGGCTACTATGGCTACACCGGCAGTCTCAACGTCGGGCTCCACTTCTTTGGAGGCAAAAAAATAGACTGTGACTCCCGTGATGCACAGCCTAGGAGTCGCGTTGAGCCCGACTGTGCTCTGACAGAGCTGCATCTCAATGCGTCTGCTCTCTCCGATCTTCTTTCCCTTCATCCCTCCATTTCTCTTCTGTCTCTTAATATCTGCGATATCCCTTGTCTTCTCAATTCCAGTTCTACTCATTGTTTCATAGACTCTTCCTTTATTGAAAAACATAAAATACCTACTTACTCCATTCCTCCAATTCTGCTCCGTCTCTTTGACGGCTCCTCTTCTTCTTCCATCTCTTCCACCGTAGACCTCCACCTTGCCTTCGCTTTGGGAGAAACCACCTCCGAAACATTTTACATTACCTTGTTGGATTCCTCATGCATGATTGTTTTAGGACACTGCTGGCTCGCCCGCTACAATCCATTGATTGACTGGGCTACGAGCAGCATTACTTTCCGACCTTCTGCAACAGGAATGCCAACCCTGATGTCACCATCTGAGTCTCCAGAGTTGAACTCCATCCCCCCTCCTCCGTCTTCCAACCCTCTTCTTCAGGCTCATCCTGGCCTAGCCAGCCACCCTCCGGAGACACCACCCTCGGATTCACCCAAAGCACCAGGACTCCCATGCCCGCCAATCTCCTTTGTTAATGCTGCTGCTTTTCAGCGCGCGTGCAAACTAGAGGGCTCCATCCTATTCTTCCTTTCCCTCAGCTCCATGTCCGCCCGGGCCGCTGCCATCTCCGATGGTACCCCCGATGACCCAGTCAACCTGACTGGAGTTCCACTGGAGTACCACGATTACGCAGACGTCTTCAGCAAGAAGAAAGCCGACACCCTAGCACCTCACCGACCCTTCGATCTGAAGATTGAGTTGGAGGAAGGAACAGAACCCCCCATAGGCAGGCTATACTCCCTCTCCCCATCAGAACAGGGTCCCTTTGGGACTTCCTGGACGAACACCTGATGAACGGCTTCATCCACCAATCGTCCTCCCCCCATGCCGCACCTGTCCTCTTCGTCTGAAAGAAAGACGGCTCTCTTCACCTTTGTGTCGATTTCCAAGGCTTAAACAAGATCATGAAAAAAGACCGATACCCACTTCCCCGCACCTCCAACCTGCTCAAAGCTCCAAGTGGAGCTAAGATCTACACCAAGCTCGATCTCCGGCATGCGTATCATCTGGTCCACATCACCGACGGAGACAAATGGAAGACCTCCTTCCGCACCTGCTACGGCTCCTTTGAGTGGTTAGTTATGCCTTTTGGTCTCACTAACGCCCCCGCTGCGTTCCAGCGTTTTGTCAACAGCATCTTCACTGACATGCTGGACGTGTGCATTGTGGTCTACCTCGACAACATCCTCATTTACTCCTCCAACCTCGCCTCCCATCGCAAGCAGGTCTGAGACGTCCTCCGACATCTCCGTGCAAACAGACTTTACCTCAAGCTGGAGAAATGCAAATGGCACTTGGAGACCGTCAAATACCTCGGATATATACTTTCCCCATCCGGGCTCTCTATGGCCTGTGACAAAATCCAGACAGTTCTTGATTGGCCCGAACTGTGGAAAGTCAAGGACATTCAGTCCTTCCTTGGCTTCGCCAATTTCTACCGAAGGTTCATCCAGGGCTACTCGGACATCGTGGTCCCTCTCACCTGCCTCACCCGAAAGGGAGTTCCTTGGAACTTCTCCGACGACTGTCAGAAGTCCTTCCTCTGCCTGAAAGATGCGTTCACCTCCGCACTGGTGCTTGTTCACTGGACCCCCGACGCTCCTATCACAGTAGAGACCGACGCCTCCAACTACACCATCGCTGCCATCCTCTCCATTGCGTGCTCCGACAATGAGATCCACCCTGTCGCCTTTCACTCCCGCACCCTCACCGGAGTGGAGTTGAACCACAATACTCACGATAAGGAGCTCTTGGCAATCTTTGAGGCATTCACCACCTGGCGACATTACTTGGAAGGCTCCGCCTCCCCCATAGATGTTGTCACGGACCACAAAAATCTGGAATACTTCTCCACCACTAAGCTCCTGACGCACTACCAAGCCTGATGGTTGGAATTCCTCTGCCAGTTCAATCTTGCAGTCTGATACCGCCCCGGCAAGCTCGGAGCGAAACCCAATGCGCTAACTAGACATTGGGACGTCTACCCAAAAGAGGGGAATAAGGACTACACTCATGTTAACCCAGACAACTACAGGCCCATATTCACTAATGAGCAGCTTGCTGCGTCCCTTCGGGCGATGTACCTAGAAGCTCCAATGCTTCAGGCCTCCATCCTCATAGACATCAAGCAACTCCGGTCCAATATCCTTTCCTCCCTACCCAATGATCCTGTTGCATCCCCCCTCCTTTCCTTGGAATCACTCAGTGACCCATGCTGGACAATCAACCCCAAAGGATTCCTACTAAGGGACAACTGTATCTTCGTCCCCGAAGCTGACAATCTCTGTCTCCGAATTCTCCGAACCTTCCACAATCACCCTACAGCTGGCCACTTCAGGCAGAACTGAACCCTGGAACTCATCCGTCGGGAATATACCTGGCCGGGCATCCACACCTTTGTCAAGGACTATGTCAGTGCCTGCACATCCTGTGCCCGTTCCAAGACACCCCGACACCGTCCGTTCGGACTCCTGAAACAGCTCCCCGTACCGGAGAAACCATGGAGCTCCATATCCATGGGCTTCATTGAGCAGCTTCCTCCTTCGGAAGGCTTCACCTCCATCCTCATGGTCGTCAATAGATTGTCTAAACAGGCACTCTTCATTCCAACTCATGATACCATCACCTCCGCCAAATTAGCGAAATTGTTCCTCCTCCATGTCTTCTCCAAGCATGGAGTCCCCACCCACGTCACCTCCGACCAGGGCTCCGAGTTTGTATCCCACTTCTTCCGATCCCTAGGTAAAGCTCTGGACATGCACTTGCATTTCACCTCTGGTTATCACCCCGAGGGGGATGGTCAAACCAAGCATGCCAACCAGACACTCGAGCAATACCTTCGGATCTACTGCAACTACCAACAAGACAATTGGTTGGAACTCCTTCCTCTCGCAGAATTCTCCTACAACAATGCACCTAGTGCTACCACGGGCATATCCCCCTTCTTCGCCAATAAGGGCTATCACCCCAACTTCACCATCTACTCCGATCACGACCTCACCTCCTCCACCCAGTCCTACATCACAGACGTGGACAAACTTCACGCTTTCCTCCAATCGGAGATGCTGGAAGCCCAGAAATGTTACCAAGGACCAGCAGATGCAAAACAGAGTCTGGCTCTGGACTTCAAGGTTGGTGACCAGGTGTACCTCAAGGCGAAATACCTCCGTTCTACAAGACCCTCAAAGAAACTCCAAAAAATACTTAGGCCCATTTACTATCATTTCTAAACCTGGTACTCACTCATTTACGTTACGACTTCCAGACTCTATGCACTCAGTACATCCAGTTTTCCACGTTTCTCAGTTAGAACCTTGTATTCTGAATTCAATCCTGAATCATGTCCAACCTCTGACACCTCCGATTGAGGTTGACGGAGTGTCAGGTCCATGCCCGATCCTCCAATCCGGCCTGCACTCGTTCCCGACCCAACCCCGATCTATACTGAGTATCTCCGTCAGACTTCGCCTCGGACCTATACTGTTCTCCGTATTGGACCTCCATTCTCACTGCCTCCTTCCATTCCTATGCTTTATCTCCTTTTAGTTAGTTCACTCTCCATTGCATACCTACGACCCTTCATTGTTACTACGTTATCCCACATGTCTCCCTTCGTCACCATTCCTCCTCCATATGCCTTCTCCATTCTCCGTCCTTTACCCACATGCACTTCATACCTTTCCACATGCTTCTCCATACTTACATCCGATCCCTGATCCGAACGTCACAGTATATAAGTCCTCTGTACTCCGCCTTTGTACCTCAGTTCATATATCAACTAAGTCTCCCATCCTCTCACTCGAAGTCCCCCTTCGTGTCTCTGCTCACCTCCGTACCCCTGTACCTCCATCCCTCTGAAATCGAGGACAACGACCTCGGCAAGGGCGTGACACACAAGTCTACGCCAAGTCCTTACTAAGTCCCCCACTCTCGTATCTTTGTCGGACCTCCGGTCCACCTCTGTAGCTAACCTCTATCTCCCTACCACTTCCTCCGTCAGACTTGAGCCCGGAGGATCCAGACTTGGCATGGAGAACCCAAGTACGAGATCAAGGAGATGTTAGACTCCAAGATTGATTGGAGACGGCATCACTGCCAACTCCTGTACTTGGTGTGTTGGCTCGGTTATCAAGGGCCAGATGATGAGACTTCCTGGCTGCTCACAACGGAGTTGGGCAATGCGAAGGAACTTGTGACGGTCTTCCATCGGAGGTACCTGAACAAGCCTGGACTGCTCACTCCATAAATGCCAACAAAGTCCGATGTCCCCTTTATTGTTTCCGTTATGTTTTCTTCCTTTCAATAGCAACTTCACGATCAATTATGATACCAATTTAAAAACAAAGCGAAGGGGCGAGGAAGGGAGAAGAAAGCCTCTATTTACCCCTACCAACTCCTCCGTCTCCTTCTCTCCCTCTCCATCCTTATCTCTGTCCTCTGATCCCTTCTCTCCTTCCTCCTCTGTCTCAACTCCTGCCTCCGCTGTCTCTTTCTCCTCTGTCTGCACCCCCACCTGCGGCCTCACCTTTGCCCTCCTGCTGTCCCACACCTCCTTCACATCATCAGCAATCTGCTTCACCTTGTGCGCAATGGTGCCAAGGTACTCGGACATCCGCTCGATCAGCGCCCATATGGCGTTGTCGAGCTGGAGCCCGATGACCGCTTGTGGTGGTGCCAGGACTGGGATCATCACCTCTGCCCGCATCCTCTTCTTCTGCTCCACCACCACCACCACCTCCTCCTCATTGTCCTTGTTGCCCCGCGCTCGCTTGCACGTGATGTGCAGCCTTGCGTACCTCTTGCACGCCGTCCCCTTCAACCCTGCTGGAGGCTCCTCACATGGCTCACCCCAATCAATGCAGTGGTGGCAGGGCTCAAGCGTGAGTCGCGCTGGCCCTTTCTTCCCCGCTCGCCTCTTCCGCTTGGGCTGCTGGGAGCCCGTATCATCGTCCGACATCAAGACAACAATCTCCTGTACAAACGGGTTAGTAGGACACTATGTCCGACGGATGTGCCATGCACCTTGCCCTTCCCCTTCTCCTCGTGCATGCGCTTCTCCGTCTCCTCCTGATCACGCCGCACCTTCACCTCCGCCTCTTTCTGCGCTGCCTCCTCGCGCTCCTTCTGCTCCTTCTCCTCACACTTGCACCACTCCTTCTCCTCCTGGCGTCGAAGTCGCGCCGCGCGCTCCGCCTCCTGCCTCTTCCTGGCGATCTCGAGCTGCTTGCTGAGCTCCTCGACATCGCATGACACCAGCGTAGGGGAATGGGACGGGGTCAGGCTGAACATGGTAGAGATGAGGAAAAAAGAAACAAGGCGCAACCCCAGTGGGCGTCAACCTCTTATAGAAAAGAATTCGGTCTCCGACCAAATCCCGATGCGATCAACAAATCACTTAGCCAACGAACGCCGCTCACTTCACCGATCACACCATCCATCAGTCCATATCCCTGCTTTAGGCAAGTCCATTCCATCACCCCTATCTCGGCCTCGAGGGCTCGGCCTAATGGGAGGGCACTGTCATATCCATGCCCGATCCTCCAATCTGGTCTGCACTCGTTCCTGACCCAACCCTGATCTATACCGAGTATCTCCATCGGACTTCGTCTCAGACCTATATTGCTCTCCGTATCAGACCTCCATTCTCACTGCCTCCTTCCATTCCTATGCTTTATCTCCTTTTAGTTAGTTCACTCTCCATTGCATACCTACGACCCTTCACCGTTACTACGTTATCCCACATGTCTCCCTTCGTCACCATTCCTCCTCCATATGCCTTCTTGTCATATCCCGAACTCTACCTGAATCCACAAGGTACTCCCGAGTCATTCCCGAGTCATTTCCGTATGATCCCTGAGTAATCCTCGAGTACTCCCGAGTACTCTCAAGTATTCCCGAGTTTCCCGAGTTAAACCCAAGCCGGTCCACTTACCTCCTTATACCCAAATAATATGTATTCCCCCGAGTCTAGCTCCGAGTCTCCTCCGAGATTTCGGAATTCCGGCCCTGTACTATTCCCTTTACACCCTGTACACTCGGAACTGACATATGTCCGAGTTTCCGAGCTTCCAAGTACATATCCCCTTTTGTCCTCTCTACATTCTTGTACCTTTATTAACCCCTTTCGGACCTTCGGATCTTAGGTTCCTCCGAGGCAGTGTTCCCACCACTCGGCACTCTCGTAGCTCTGGAACACTGCCCCGAAATCTTGTTCCTCTTGTGTTTCTGTGGTTTTCCCTTTAGTATAAATATCCTTCGTTTACCCTCCTGTACTTTAGTTCGAATATCAACTTAGACTGACTCCTGTCAACTTTGATACTCTCCTCATCGTGTTCGACATCCTCCTGCCTGTTTGGAACAAATTCCTCTCGTCTCCGATGCCTCGAGTTTGTTCCCTCCTCGTCGTTCACTTGTCTTGATCATTGTCCGAGCTACCACCTTGCTCCGACACTCTGACCCGACCTCTTCCGACCTCTAGGACCCGAACTGCAACAAGGGCACAGCACATAAGCTGAGGCCAAGTCCCACGTCCGAGCGAACTCCGAGTTTCCGGAGTTTCGGCCAGGAGTCTGATCCGCGTCTTGACACTTCTCCATTCTCCGTCCTTTACCCACATGCACTTTGTACCTTTCCATATGCTCCTCCATACTTACATCCAATCCCCAATCCGAACATCATAATATATAAGTCCTCTGTACTCTGCCTTTGTACCTCAGTTCGTATATCAACTAAGTGTTATGATTGCTTCTTTTCCTCAACTTACCTTTTCTTTGGCTTCCCCACGCTGTTCCTCTTTACTACTGGAAGGGGGTATTCATCGCCTTTGTTCTTTTATCGCTTTGGACTTCCATCTCCACCGATCGGCTCTCTTGTGCCGATTACATAGTTCCTTTTACTCATCGTTTCCATCACCTTCTTTTTCGTTCTACGATAACGCGTCCCTCTGATTAGGGCAGGCGTTACTTGGTCCGTGCGTATTCTCCCTTTTCTATATAAACCATCGTACTTCCTGTATTGTATCTCTAACTTTGACCTACTCAATACTCCCTTGAATATACCAAGGTCATTGCTCCTCGTCTCTGGACTTCTCTTAGTCTTCGTCGTACTATTGAGTCGATGCTTCCTTGGAACCCTCAAACCCCCGGCGTCCGTCTTGATGCTTGAACCCTCATTGGAAGACCCTTTGAGCGATCTCTTGATCAATCGAGTCTACGCTTGTACCTACCTGGACCAAGCGTAACAAAAGGTCAAAGTTACCTTATGAGGCTATCATCGCTATAGTCCTCCACCATTTCGTACCCACAGAACAACCCTTGGTACTCGTGGCGAGGCGCCCGAGAACAACCCATCGACTCACCCTCAGAAGCTGAGCTCTCTGAACTGGAAGAAAACTCCGACCAAGATGTTACCATATCGTCTGACCTTGAACAAACCCAAGACCTCGACTTAGCCCACCAACTTGCACGCACTCACCTCCCTCGCACCCCCACTCCCCCTTCCCCACCTCCAATCACCACCAACCCAGTCTTTCCTCCTCTTATCCCACTTCCCTTATCCTACACACCTACCTCGTCACACCCCAGACCACCTTCACCAATGTCCTCCTCGAAACCCACCGAACTCCGTATCGGAGCACCGGAAGCCTTTGACGGATCCTATGACAAATCTACCCAATGGTTGAACGCTGTACGCTTCTACCTCCTCGTCAATAACAAAGTCTACGACACCGATAACAAAATGATTGCCTTCGCCCTTTTCTACATGACTAAAGGATCTGCCCTCACATGGGCAACCATCTTCAGACAAAACACCATCACAGGAACCACCATAGCCATGGGCACTTTCTCCAACTTCATTAACAAATTCGAAACCACGTTCAAACACCACGACATCACAGGAACAGCCATCGCTTGGCTTTCCACCAAGCACATGACCAAAGGGAAGAACAACACCTACTCCCCGACCCTCATCGAGTATGTTTCGCACTTTAAAAACTACTTGGCACTCGCAAGCATCACCGACCAGAATGTCCTTATCAGATACTTCTCTGCCGGAATCCCCTCCCCCCTCATGCGTCGGATCATGTCCATGGACACGGTCCCCTCCACCATCGATGACTGGTACAAGAAGGCCATCTCCTTCCAGACCCAATGGGAACGCGCCAAAGAAATCTCCAAATGAAACTCTAAACCCGCCCATCAGTCCTACCATTCCTTCTCCACCCCCGTGAAGACTCGCAACCCTGACACCATGGATGTGGGTGTTATCAAGGTCGGAAAACTTACTGCTGAAGAGCGAAAGAAATGTATGGAGAAGGGACTCTGCTTCCGCTGCCGACAATCTGGACACATGAGCTCCAAGTGTCCCAAATACAAAGATGGGACACCCAAAGTCCGACAAGTGGTAGAGGACCTCCCGAAGTTAGAACCTGTTGATGACGACAAAGAAGACGAGAATGTGAGAAAGATCTCCTTCTCCACCATGGATTTTTAGATCAGGAAACTCCCTCGACGCGAGTCCTCCCTAGTGTAAAGTGTGCTGCGATCAATGTAAAAACTACCCCCTTCATGCAAATCCCAATCCAACTTATCGAACCATCGCACACCTTGAAAGCCGTCGACACCCGTGCCCTCATTGACAGTGGCGCAAGCATCTCCTGTCTTGATTGGGGTTTCGTAAGAAAACACTCCCTCCCCACCACTCAACTACAGAAACCCATCTACGCAAGGAACGCCAATAACTCCATTAACAGCAAAGGAGTAATCCACTTTACTTCTACCCTCTTCCTCAACATTGAAGGTATCACCCGAAAAGTCACCTTCCACGTCATCTCCTTGGGAAACGAAAATGTAATCTTAGGACTCCCCTGGCTCAAAGACGTCAACCCAACCATCGATTGGAATCAAAGGACCCTATCCATCAAGGAATCCCTCAACCAATCCAAAGACCTCTATCTTTTCCACACCGCTGACACCTCCCGCCACAACTCTCACTTCCAGAAGTCTACCCATCGACCCCCTTGACACACCCATGTCAATGCAATCACCGATTCCCGACTCTTCGAATACAACAGATGGGAGAAAGAATTCCAATTCCTGGCTCGTGCTGATACGAACCGAACCCTCCACCAGATTATCAGATGTGGATCCCGTTTTCTTTACAGAGGTTCCCCTTTGGAAGAAAAGATATCAAAAATCACCACTGCCACTGAACTCGCCGCTGCTGCCGAGAAGGCGAAACCAAAGCAAACCCTCCCCCCGGAATTTGCCAACTACGCCTCTGTCTTCTCCAAAGAAGCCACAAATCATGTCCCGCCATCGAGGCCCTATGATAACGAGATCAACCTTGATGACTCCTTTACCCAAAAGTTGGGAAAGTTTACCCCCTATCCCCGAAAGAACGGAATGCCACTGAAGACTTCCTCCAGGAAAACCTCGACTGTGGAAAAATTCACCCCTCCAACTCCCCCCAAGCATCCCCATTCTTCTTTGTCAAAAAAAAGGATGGCGGTCTCCGCCCCTGTCAGGATTACCGATACCTGAACAAACATACATACCACCCGCGATGCCTATCCGCTTCCCCTCATCTCCGACCTCATTGACAAACTCAAAGACGCCAAATTGTTTACTAAGTTTGACACCCACTGGGGGTACAACAATGTTCGCATCAAGGATGGTCACCAATGGAAGGCCGCCTTCATCACACATAAAGGCCTCTTCAAACCAACAGTGATGTTCTTCGGACTTACCAACTCCCCTGCCACGTTCCAGCGGTTCATGAACGACTCTTTCCACGATATGATCGCCGAAGGGTGGCTTGTCATTTATATGGATAACCTCCTTATTTTCTCCCCTGACAAAGAAAACTATCACGAACGCACTAAACGCATCCTCCAACGCATGATGGAACTATGTAGATCTCCACCTCAAACTAGAGAAATGTCGCTTCGCCACCACCAAGGTGGAATACCTCGGCATGATCGTCAAACCCAGCCAACTCGCCATGGATCCCGTAAAACTAGACGGTATCGCCAGCTGGCCCACCCCTGAAAAGGTCAAGGACATCAGATCGTTCCTTGGCTTTGCCAACTTCTACCGACGTTTCATCCCCGATTACTCCAACGTCGCCCGGCCTCTTATCAACCTCACCAAGAAAAACCTACCTTGGAACTGGTCCCCCGCCTGCCAAACCTCTTTTGACACGCTCAAATCCCTATTCCTGTCAAAACCAGTCCTACACCTCCCTGACCCTGCTGCACCCTTCGCCACTGCCCCTGCCGCCTCCAAATATGCTTCCGGCGCCATCCTTCTTCAAACAGACTCCAACGGCGAATGGCATCCATGTTCCTACCTCTCCCAGTCGTTCTCCCCAGCAGAACGGAACTATGACATTTACGACAGAGAACTCCTTGCCGTTATCCGAGCTTTAAAATCATGGCAGCACTACCTCCACGGATCCCCCTTCCCAGTCTAGGTCTTCACCGACCATAAGAACCTCATCTACTTCTGTTCCCCCCAGAACCTCAACCGACAACAAGCCTGTTGGCTTATTGACCTTGCAGACTTCGACCTGAAAATGGTCCACGTCCCAGGCAAACTCCTTGCCGGCCCTGACGCCCTCTCTCACCATCCTGACCTCCTTCCCCACTCCGACAATGACAATGACGGAGTTACCCTCCTTCCTCCATCTCTCTTCATCAATGTCATTGACGTCACCCTCTCCCACCGTGTCCAGTCTGCCTTGGTGGGCGACCCCCTTGTCCTCCAGGCCCTCCAATCCATGAACAACGACATCCCTCTTCCCTTCTGGTCCCGTCTTTCTGACTGGCAAGTCAAAGCAGGCATCCTAACCTATCAAGGCCGCGTCTATATCCTAAATGACGACTCCCTCCGGCATGCTATTCTGCAATGTTGCCATGACCACGACAGTGCCAGCCATCCAGGTTATCTCAAAACCCGACAGCTTGTCGCAGCTGAGTTCTGGTGGCCCGGCCTCACCTCCTACGTCCACAAGTATGTCGAGGGCTGTGCAACCTGCCAGCAGAACAAGACCAACGCCCACCCTACCGTCCCGCTGCTCACCCCCATTCACTCCTCCGCGTCCCACCCCATCCAACAGGTCTCCTGTGACCTTATCACCGACCTCCCCTCTTCCTCCAGCTTTGATTCCCTTTTGGTCGTGGTCGACCATGGGCTTACTAAGGGGGTGATTCTCTGTCCCACAAAGAAAAACGTCACCACCGAAGGGGTTGCCGCACTCTTTTTCCACAAAGTATACCTTCGCTTCAGCCTCTACGACAAAGTCATCTCCGATCGTGGGCCCCAATTTGCCTCCTCCTTTGCTCGAGAACTCAGAAAGCTCCTAAAGTACGACTTATCCCTCTCCACTGCCTATCACCCCCAGTCTGACGGGGAAACCGAACGAGTAAACCAAGAAGTCAAAACATACCTTTGGATCTTCTGCGGAAACAACCCCGGATCCTGGGCCGATAACATTTCTCACACTGAATTTGCTCACAATCACCGCCCCCATTCCGTCACCAACCAATCTCCATTTTACCTCATGATGGGTTACGAACCCCGTGCCCTTCCCTCGGTAATCTCCGACACTGCTATCCCCGCGGTTGAAACCCGCCTAAAGACCCTTTCCGCTGCTCAAGATGAAGCCTTAGCAGCACACGAGCTTGCCCGTCAAGTCATGGCCACTAGAACTCAACGATCCTTCTCCCCGTTCAAACTTGGAGACAAAGTCTGGCTCGAAGCCAGAAACCTCAAACGATCTGTGATCAACCCGAAGTTCGCCCCTAAGCGAGAAGGACCCTTCACCATCATGAAAGTCCTTTCCCCAATTGTCTACCAACTCCGCCTGCCAAAAACGTGGAAGATCCACCCAGTCTTCCATGCGTCACTTTTATCCCCTTATCGCGAAAACACCGTCCACGGCCCTAATTTCCCATTGCCACCCCCTGACCTTATCAATGGAGAAGACGAATATGAAGTCGAGAAGATTCTACACCACCGCGGAACTCCGACCAAACGATCGTTCCTGATCCGATGGAAAGGATATTCGGCCGAAGAAGATTCTTGGATCCCAGAACAGAATTTGAAACATGCAAAGTCCGCCCTCGCCGCCTATAAAAAACTCCATCCCGCCGTTTTCCCCTCTTAACTTTGCTCCGTCATCACCCCTTCATTATCATGTCCACCAATGCTTCCTCGATTTCTACTGTGTCCTCTCTCCCTTCGGTTTCACTTCTTTCTTCTCGCAGTTCTTCTCCTACCTCTACCAGGTCCGACACTGGTTGGGGACTAGCTTGAAGAGATGGTAGGGGATCTCCAGATGTCGATAACGTGTCTACTCCTCCTCCTGCTCAGGTGGAATCTTCATCTTATTCCCTAGTAAACCCTACTCTCGTTCTGTCAGTCGACGTCCCTCTCACCGCCCATTGCCTTCATGAAGGAACCCTAAACGATCATGCTCGCGATGTCCTCCATTCCCATCTTTACGCCCCCCACCTCCACCGCACCTTCGAGTTTCACCTCGAACCCAACTCTCCCCTTTGGAGCATAACTTGCATCTACCTCCAAAACCAATGCTTGAAAGCCATCCTAGACCTCGCATCCTCCCCATCCAGCATCGGCCGCAGATGCAACACCCTCCGCATCATCCAACGCGAAGTCGAAGAAGATTTATTCTCCACCTTTTACCAGATGCAGATGCCCGAGTTCGCCGATCTGGAATGATACGTCAAAGAACTGACTACGTCCACCAACCCCCAACCTCTTCCATCTGCTTCCTCCTCTCCACTCTCCCCCGAAACCAAGCTGACCCTCCAACGCGTTGAACTCCATCATGAAGTCGATACCACGGGAACCATCCATGGCGTACCCGTCGATGCTCCACTCTCCTGTAACCACCCTCGCTACCATGAATCGTGCTTCGAATGCCACCACCTTGGCCATATTCGTATCCACTGCCAGTGGTATGTCTGCCCCATATGCAAAGTCAACCGCCCTGGCCACCCTCAATGCTGCTGTCCTCTGGGTCGTCCTCATTCTCGCCCCTCGTCGTCCTCGTCCTCGTCCTCCTCTCAGCCTCATCCCATTCCTCCACCTCGTTCCCAGTGAATGGTCCCAGAGAACTCTCGCGTCCATCGTCGCAACCCACGTTCTCGTTCCCCCCCTCGTTCTCGTTCCCCCCTCGAAGACTTTGATTACGATGACGTCGCCATCGCCAACATGACGGGCTCCCCTGTCTGTTCATACATTGACTTCTGACTCGCAATGTTCATACGTTATCCTTCTCCGGAGTTTCAGATGTGAACGGGGGGTAATGTTATGATTGCTTCTTTTCCTCGACTTACCTTTTCTTTGGCTTTCCCACGCCATTCCTCTTTACTACCGGAAGGGGGTATTCATCGCCTTTGTTCTTTCATCGCTTTGGACTTCCATCTCCACCGATTGGCTCTCTTGCGCCGATTACATAGCTCCTCTTACTCATCATTTCCATCACCTTCTTTTTCGTTCTACAATGACGCGTCCCTCTGATTAGGGCAGGCGTTACTTGGTCCATGTGCATTCTCCCTTTTCCATATAAACCATTGTACTTCCTGTATTGTATCTCTAACTTTGACCAATCGATACTCCCTCGAATATACCAAGGTCATTGCTCCTCGTCTCTGGACTTCTCTTAGTCTTCGTCGTACTATTGAGTCGATGCTTCCTTGGAACCCTCAAACCCCCAGCGTCCGTCTTGACGCTTGAACCCTCATTGGAAGACCCTTTGAGCGATCTCTTGATCAATCGAGTCTATGCTTGTACCTACCTGGACCAAGCGTAACACTAAGTCTCCCATCCTCTAACTCGAAGTCCTCCTTCGTGCCTCCGCTCACCTCTGTACCTCTGTACCTCCGTCCCTCTGAAATCAAGGACAACGACCTCGGCAAGGGCGTGACACACAAGTCTACGCCAAGTCCATACTAAGTCCCCCACTCTCTTATCCCCATCGGACCTCCAGTCCACCTCTGTGACTAACCTCCATCTCCTTACCGCTTCCTCCATCGGACTTGAGCCCGGAGGACCAGGACTTGACAGTATATACGAACTGACACTTGTCGAGTTCTAAATCTTCAACCATGCCTACTCAAACCACAAGAACCTCTCATCGCGCTAGTGTACTACAGACTGCCTATGGCAGCTCTCAAAGTATCCCTGGCGAGTTCATCAGCTTGACCCAACGAGCTGCGCCATCAATCTCACAAGCATGGTCACATGCTCCATTGTCACCTTTAACTCCATTACCGCAAGAGCAGTCTCCAGACGGACCTCATTTTTGAGTGATCCCCGATGACGATGACCTCTACGGCGACAAACGCCCTGACACTCTGGTGCCCGGGGGTGGTGGTGGTGACGATGGCAATGGCAATGATCACGACGATTCTCCTGACGACTCCTCCGACACTACAACCTCCGATACCGAACAGAACTTTGGGGGCAACAATCCCGAAGATGACCTTAACAATGTTCCTCTTGCATTCAAACCCATTGCACAACTCACTGATGCAATTAGGAACCTAACCAGAGAAGCACTCCGATGGAAACAGAACACCGACGGTCCAAAGACCAAGGTGCAGGAACCGGACCCATTCGACGGGTCCGATCCCAAGAAACTCCGTCCTTTTGTTGTCCAATGCGAAATCAACTTCCAAGCAAACCCAAAGTCCTTCCGAAAAGACAGGGCTAAGGTAACATTCGCCCAATCCTACCTAAAGGGTGTCGTGCTCGAGTACTTCAAGCCCGACCTGCTCAGAGATTTAGCTCCAGCTCTCTGACCCCTATGGATGGACCATTGGGATTACTTCCTTTATGAACTCCAAACTAACTTCGGTCCACACAACCCCGTGGCTGACACGGAAGCTCAACTCAAGCGACTGCAGATGCGCGACGGTCAAAGGATCACTACATACATCGTAGAATGGAACTGCTTGGCAAGCCAAGTCCAAGACTGGGGTCACAGAGCTCTTCGCAGGAGCTTCTACAACGGACTTCCAGACTGGATCAAAGACGAGATCTCTCGTCAAGGCAAGCCTGATAGTATCGCGGATCTCCGCACTCTATTCCAGAAGATTGACCACAGGTACTGGGAGCGCAAGGATGAAATTTCACGCGCTTCTAAGGCCTCCGGTTTGAACTCCGGGAACCAGAATTCCTCTTCCAAATCATCCGGTTCCAACACTAACAACTCCTCGTCCTCATCTAGCAAACCTAAGGTCGAAAAGTCCAAGGGTTCTTCTTCCTCCGCATCGACCTCCGGTTCCTCCAGCAACAGAGGCAACAACAACAACAGCAACAACAACAATAAGGAGGGTAACTCCTCTTCTACCCCCGATTCCATTTCGTCCAAGCTGGGCAAAGATGGCACACTCCTTCCTGAGGAATGCCAGCAACGCCTCAAGCAAGGACTGTGTTTGTTCTGCGGACTTGCAGGCCACTCCACGAAGGATTGTCTGAAGTCCACCTTGAGGGCCGCAAAAGGTCGGGCTGCTACGGCTACGCCGGCAGTCTCGACGTCAGGCTCCGCTTCTTCGGAAGCAAAAAAATAGACTGTGACTCCTGTGACACACAGCCTGGGAGTCGCGTTGAGCCCGACTGTGCTCTGACAGAGCTGCATCTCAATGCGTCCGCTCTCTCCGATCTTTTTTCCCTTCGTCCCTTCATCCCTCCATTTCTCTTCTGTCTCTTAATATCTGCGATATCCCTTGTCTTCTCAATTCCAGTTCTACTCATTGTTTCATAGACTCTTCCTTTATCGAAAAACATAAAATACCTACTTACTCCGTTCCTCCGATTCTGCTCCGCCTCTTTGACGGCTCCTCTTCCTCTTCCATCTCTTCCGCCGTAGACCTCTGCCTTGCCTTCGCTTCAGGTGAAACAACCTCCGAAATGTTTTACATTACCTCGTTGGATTCCTCATGCATGATTGTTTTAGGACACTGCTGGCTCGCCCGCTACAATCCGTTGATTGACTGGGCTATGAGCAGCATTACTTTCCGACCTTCTGCAGCGGGAATGCCAACCCCGACGTCACCATCCGAGTCTCCGGAGTTGAACTCCGTCCCCCTTCCTCCGTCTTCCAACCCTCTTCTTCAGGCT
>JBBPRK010000431.1:0-23326 GCA_038093075.1 Boletus patriciae | reverse complement strand
GGGTTGGAGAGGACAAGATCGACACTCACAGGATATCTGTAGCACACAGTTGCCTAGCATTGCGCTTCGACTGTAGCGACAAGACTATTGTTCACTGCACCAGCATTGCCAATAGTTTTCCCTACACCTGTGCCGCGCTACGCCTCATCGGACCAGCCAAATTGACGCACCCGCGCCTTGTTATCTCAGAAGCGATATGAGACCCGCGACAGCTACGAGTATTAGCATTAGTGCTACAGCACCTCTTGATCCGTGATAACGCATGGAGAGCAGTGGGCGGCTCACATGCACACAGGAGTTTTGCACCCGAAAATTTCTCCTGAACTAGTCACCGGGTTAGCCTGTAGCGTTAGGAGGACCGTCACAATTGCCGACGCTGCTCGAGTTTCCATTGACATCGCACCTGTGCTCGATCGCTGACCGACGGGATAAAGGTACTTGCCTCTCCGATTATAGGACAGGTTCCTTCAACTGCCTTGAAAATCGGAGCCTCGGTTGGGTCCGCAGGGAAGTACAGCCAACATGAGGTCCGAGGCGGGTTGGCGAGACTGTCCATGAAATGTACCTGTCTCCTGATCCGGGCCGCGCCGAGTACATGTCTGTGTACCAAAATTCAAATTATGTAAAAAGAGTGTGCGTAAATCAGTCGTGTGCGCTCACTGATCTAAAATCTGGGCCAGTTTTAGCGAGGTAAACTGGTACAATTTAGGTTGCCACATTCAGCTAGTCCAGGTCCTAGGATGCTGTGCTTGCGTCTAACAATCGAAATTCACTAGATTATGCCTTCAGAAAGTCGTCAAGCGGCAACGTCACTCGACTGCTTTTCAGATGCAGGGTTGTTCAGCTGTGGTGTCGAGGAACAAACGCTAAAGCACAGCGAGCGGAGTAAAACTAGGGGAGAGCAGTCGGTCGTTGGTGGCCCGTGTGACGAGAATTCGGGTTCACATGTTTGGTCAGGCGGGATTTTGACAACTTAAGCGCTTATTAGCCTTGAAGCAAGCTCAAGGCTCGCAGTCACAATGGACATGGGCGGGAGTACACATGTGGTGTTGTATCTCCGTTGGCAGTTAGCTTTCCATGCGAAAGATTTCGAGGCTCACCGCCAACAGTAGTGTCAAGGTCGAGGTTCGCCACATACCGGAGAAACCGGCAGTGATCCGAAGGACTCACCCGACTTGGAGTGCGCCGTTTCTACCATTGTGCGACAGTCCGGGGTTCCACAGTGCTTGCCACGTCAAAGCGGGTCGGGGATTATGGGCCGAGTGTTACATATATATGTGGACGACCTTTGCCAGTGGCCTTCGCTTTATGCCAGCCAGTGAGACGGGGCACATGATCAAGGTTTCGTATGGTGTGGTGGTTACCGTTCCAGTCGAACATTCTGTTTGTTTGATCCATTAATAAAACTTCCAAATAGAAGTTCCAAAACGCCACGCTTAACTTAGGGTGGGTTCACGGGTATAATAAGTGGGTACACGAATGGGCATTGCCCGATCGATTTTTTCCCTTGACGTTTGGATTGGGGCTCTGGCGGAGCAATTGGCTCCACGTGTTTCATTATCGATTGTGCTGCACTGACATTTATACCCCACCGGAATTTCTTCCTAGCTCGCAGTTTTCTGCCCAGTTTATGCGAAGAGCGCCCACC
This sequence comes from Boletus patriciae, assembly GCA_038093075.1. Lineage (NCBI taxonomy): Eukaryota > Fungi > Basidiomycota > Agaricomycetes > Boletales > Boletaceae > Boletus > Boletus patriciae. Next base: position 21,678 of record JBBPRK010000431.1, on the reverse strand, counting down.
TTCCAGCTCAGCTACCTCTCATGACCTCTGGATATGCTATCGCGACCTTGGTGGTATTCATCATCTCCATATTCTTCGTAATCCATCCGGTTTCCCTACCCACACCCCGTTCTATACCTCGGATACCAATAAACCTCACCACCGCACCAATCCTTGCTATCGCATTACTATGGGCTGCCCAATGCCTTGATGCTGCAGTCATCCGCGACGGGTTCGTAGGCACAGAAGGCGTCAAACCTTACAACATCCTCATCCTATTTTTCACTCTGGCTTACATGGCCATAACTCTCGACATCACCGGTATACTCCAGGCTGCTGCGTTTTGGGTCAGCAACAAGGGTGGTTACAATGGATGGAAGCTGTATCTTTATTTCTACGTCATGCTTACCCTTCTCTCGATCCTCCTTGGCAATGATCCCGTCGTCCTTTCTGGAACTGCCTTTTTGGTCTATTATACAGAAGTCGCAGAGCTCAAGCCATATGCGTGGATCATGGCTGAATTCGCTGCTGCGAATACTGCCAGCATGGTTCTGTTTGTAGGGAATCCCACGAATGTATGTCTTTTCCCATGCCAACTAATTTCATGCTGAACGAGTTAATGGAAGGTGGTCATATGCGAAGGTTTCAGTGTTAACAATGCCGCCTTCACGGCATATACCATCCTTCCCTTCCTCACTTGTAACATCTTTTGCTTCGTTGCGCTGGCATTCCAATACCGCAAGCAAGTCCCACGGAAATTAACTCATGTCGCCCATCGCGACCCCCGGACAGCTCTTCTCGACCCTGTTGGTGCCTGTGTTGGCAGTTTCATGCTCGGCACAACGCTTATCCTTTGTCTCGTTGTAAGTTTTTTCGGAATTGACGTCTGGATGATCAGTTTGCCGTTCGCTATCGGTAAATTCCTTTTTGATCTTGGGTGGGATCATTATCGGTACTCCCGTGGTATCCCGATGTTGGGCCGTGGGTTACTCAGGGCTGTGGGGGAAGGGGCTGGTGGTTCTGCAGTTGGGGAGCATCAGCACATGGAAGACAACTCTTCGCGTCGCTTTTCACCCGCCGACATGAAACGATCACAATCCTTTCAACGTGGCGAAGCAACCACCGTCGTGTTGCATCCTGCACTCTCCAGAATCGAGTCCGAAACGGGACTGCAACCCCTCCCCACTCCCGAAGCGCAGACCAAAATGCCAAATATTCTCAGGTGGCATCGGTCGTACATGGTCGGTCTTCACCACCAACTCGACGAACACTTTCCGACTTTCATCACTGCGCTGCCGCGATTGCCCTTCGCCCTCGTGCCCTTCGCATTTTCTCAATTCATCCTTATTGAAGCGCTCAACTACCAGGGATGGGTAAACGTGTGGGCCAATTGGCTCGTTCGGGCATCTCACAATCAAGTGCACCCTACCATCTGGTTGATCGGGGTCCTCGGGATTGTCCTGTGTAACCTCGCGGGCACCAACATTGGCGCCACCATCCTCCTCACCAAAGTCGTTCGTGCAGCCGCCCTTCCATACGATGCCAACCGTGCAGCTGCCATAGCGCTCGCCGTAGCGTCGAACATAGGAGCCGTCAGCTTTACGTTTTCAGCCTCGCTCGCGGGTCTGCTCTGGCGAGCCATTTTGGGGCAAAAGGACATTCACGTGAGGCAACGAGATTTCGCCCTTTCGAATCTTTTGCCACTCTTGGTGATGACAGCTGTGGGGCTTGGGATTGTTTCCGCGGAGATGGCAGTTCTAGGGTCGTGATGGGCTCGTGATGCATGCTTGCACACACTCTGAGGAATCTGCGGATCGCGAAAGCCGCGTTCCCATTTGGCAATGGCAGGTCAAAAGTTAAGGCGTTGGCGGGGATCTACTAATAGACTTGGGTGGTTTTGTGGGTTATCAAATATACTTAATAGATTGTATATTTCTTTCGCATTCACCAACGGGACTTTAGGGTCGCCATACATGGAACGTTCGGGGATTTTATTCACCACGAATAATCATGTATCGATACACATAGACTCATCGCTAGCATTTTTTTTATTATACCCTAGATTCAATGAAATATGTTGGGACGTCCACTGCTACGATCAATTTGGTTCGACAATCAATGCATCCTCGGGAGCTCAGGAAGCTTCATTGGACTTCTAATTACTTCTAGCTTTAACGAAGCTTGGCTTGAGGTTTGTACCGAATCCTCTGAATTCGATTATTTGGATGGTTACTTGGGGGTTATAAGGTATGCGGAGTTCCATGCAGGTTTTTGCTTCCATCGTCGCTCACGTGAGCATTTTATTTATTGCGCATCGCGACACCCGAACCATCCGTGGGTTCAGTCTGCATTCAAAACATACATACAATACTTGGACAATCACGCTGGATTTCGTTGTGTTCCCCACGAGACCCGGAGTGAATTCATGCCGGAGTCTTGCACCCTGCAGCAAGGAGGAGACGTGGATAGACGATCTGTTCGGCGGCCATGGGTGTTCTTCTCTGCTTCGAAATGGTGGGAGAAGGATCCATTACGTCTTGCATTTGGGAATCTGGGATATGAGGGGGTTGAGGGCTCAGATGCGAGGTGGTTGAGACCAAAAATAACGGCCTATAGGAATACGTGCACAAGCATGGATGAGACACAGGACGGTAGACCCACTCTATCCTGCGAGCACACATGCCGTTGGCAACTAGAGTTCACGCGTAGTTGTCGTTGCGTGATTGATCGTAAGGAGACCACAGGTCGTGTGCGAGGCGCATCATGATCGGTGGTTGCACCCAAATTGAGCAAAGTAAAATTCGAACGCGATGACCGCTCGATACATGCTGTGTGGGGCGGAGTCGCGTAAAAAACTATAGGACCTGAGGTAAACCCCGTCGTCAATGTTTATAAACTTAATAAAGGTGCACACCACGATTACGCTGACGAATCAACACTGCTGACTCTTTCGTAGAATCGACTCATCCGAAAAAGCCCACCGCGTAGCACACAAACTCTACCAGCAGACACTACACGGTGATCAGCCTGTAGTTAGCCATTGTGGAGGAGGTGGGAGGAGTGCAACGCACAATCAAAACGAGTTAATGAACAGCCTCGTCAGTGAACACGTTATCATTCATAGATCCGGATCAGCACTTACTGAACAAATAGCGTCGGACCCAATATATATGCACAGGAAGTACGTACCTTGCTGCAGGACTGCGAATCACAGTGTTGTCGGACAATTCTTTATGCAGTTAGCGGCGACGAGAAAGCACTGAAGCGTCGCCGCTGCGAGCCAGTGGGGAGGCAATGCACCAGACCTAGATCCGTACTTTATGTGACCTCTGCACGAGGCAGTGCAAGTTGGTCATTATGTCTGACGTCGCAACATACGGCTATCCGTCAGATTACTCAAGGAAAGAGGAAATGCAAGCTTCCTCCCTCGGGGTGCCCCAGGTCCTGAAAATTGAATTTTTAGCTTCTCAAGCTATGTAGAAATGACCAAGAAGAAGAATGCTATTTAGCGTTAAATAAATGTAGGATACTTGCAGTTGGCCAGTAACCAAGAAACTGGTTGATGAAACCATAGGAGTGTGAATCGCGGTTGCAACCAGTCACCACTCTATACAGTCGTGTGAAACAAGTCTAAGGCTCGGACAAGCCAACTCAGTTTCCTGTGTGCAGCACGATTCGAGGCCCGGTCACCTTTGATGAGCTCGATGCGCTGGTCCCTGGATTAGAATGGGCGGCCAAAGGTTGCGCACAAGTACGGGTAACATCACGGTATTTCGATGACGGGCGGGCACGGGTACGGTGTGACATGTCCCCCACGCCGACACCCACGGTGCGGGTATTTGCGGGTATAGCGGCGGTGCCATGATCCATCCCTTGACCTTGTAGTACATTACTTGTGTCACTGCAAGCCTAAGCTGTTCAACTTGTCAAGTTGCATCACACCTACGACAGTTTCAAGTTGGATACACTGACAGGAGAGGAGTGATGCAGCTTACATAAAGTCTTAGTCATCACCCGGTTGTTGTCCCAATTTGGGAGAACTACGGTTTTCTAAGAAAGGCTTGATCAGATCACCTCAAGGTACTGCTCCGCATACAGGAGAGCAAAATGAAAGGTATGTGACTCACTTCCGTCCGTGCCTTTATATACATACTTCATGGTGACTTTTTCCGTCCTGCGCAATTGTTTCCACTCTTAGGCGCGCTGTGCCTGCGCAGGTACGAGGGACTCATCACCTTGAAGATGGACATGGCCTGCCGAGTCCTGCTCCCGTATACCCTGTTGCTGCACGCACCCCACATTCCCCTCACACCGCACATAAGGGTGGATTTGACGTTTTCTAGCGATCCCGCGAAACCAGGAACGAAGGTTAGGAAGCAGGAGGTCACAGCTATGAACGAGGTTCCCTCCCCCTTGGCATGACGCTGCTACCGCGCGATTCGGAATACGTAAGGGCCCCAAGGAACCCAAGCTCCGAATCCCCGCAATGGTATCGGCCGGACTGTTTTTCACATCAATTCACTGGGAGATTCGACGGCCTCAAGATGCAGCTCCCAAATCTGACAAGCCTCCGATATCATCTGAGAGTCATACTCAGCCGTAAAGGGATCTGATAAAGGACGTTCATATCCTGCAGAACGTAATCCGAGCAACGGCGTTTTTTTGAGCAAACGGGAGTGTATATGATCTTTCTTGTTTACTTTCAACCCTCCAATCGCCCCGATCGCATTACGCGTGTAGTGGTGGTTGTCTAATGGTAAACACCTATATATCTGGCACGCCTCCGTCTTTCCGTCGAGGCTCAGCACGGGAAGACGAACATCGCACTGATCGCGATAACGGACTACTGCCACCCCGCCTCTTCTGACCCGTCCACGACAGAATACTTCTTCACTTCCCCTTTCGCTCCAAAAGGTGGAAAGATGGCGTCTGTAGATTCTGGCTCGCGGGAACCGCCGTCGGAGACAACCGCTCTGCTGGCTCCCGCCGACCATGAATCGCCCGGGAGCAACGCTTTTTTGTTGGTCTTTCGGCAAGAGGCCAAAACGCTCGTCAGATATGCTCTCCCTGTACTTGGGTTTGTATATTCTGCTTCTGCTTCTCAGTGTACATTTTCACTGAAGCCAACTTGAATCGGAAGTACGCATTTTTTCGAGCATAGTATCATCTTGTCATCAGTGATTTCTATCGGGCACATATCTATCATCGTGCTCGCTGCCGCCACGATCGGCTTCATGACCGCCAATGTCACTGGGCTCAGTATCATCCAGGGAATGTCCAGTGCCTTGGACACAGTCCTGCCGAGTGCGTGGACTTCAGATCAACCACAACTCGTCGGACTATGGACTCAACGCATGGGTATGTTCTAAAACTACTGAGCGAGCAGCGGTGCTTACAGCTGAAGACAGTTGTTCTACGAATTCTCATATTGGTCGTGAGTCCATGTCCGGTATGCTAGCTAGGAGTATCATAATGATCACTTTGCTGTCAGCCTATTTATGTGCTTTGGCTCGACGGCGAAGCCCTCCTTTTGGCGCTGAGACAAGATTCGGAGGTCGCGAAATATGCCGGCATCTATTTGAAATGGGCCTCGTTGAGTCTTCCAGCGTACTCCTTCAACTGCATTTCTCGGCGAGTTGCGACTCTCTTTTTGCCATATATTAGGTGTGTTGACGACCCCACTCAGCCAATATTTCCAAGCCCAGGGTAAGAGCGATGGTTTGTATGGTCGCGTGGTGAACTAATCTCAACATAAGGGTTGTTTGATGTGCCTGTACGCATCATTACCTTTGTTGCGCCTATAAACATCCTTCTGAGTTATCCCCTTGGTGAGTTATTCTTGACTCGTGATTGTATTATGGGACTTGATGGGTGTTTTAGTATGGGGACCTGAATCGATTCGTCTTGGGTTTATTGGAGTGCCGATTGCGACCTCCATCTCATATAATTTAATTTCTGTCGCATCTGTTTTCTATGGCGTATTCTTCGTGGAACGGACGGCCTGGCACCCCATCTCGTCACGATGTTTGACCTCTTTAGGTTCTTTGGCGAGGTTGAGCATGGGTGGTGTCGGTACGTACCTATGATATCTATGCTGTCACCATTGATATACTCACCCTAGCACAGGTCAGGTTGCATCGGAGTGGTGGTCAATAGTGCTTTCTGAACGTACGTTACACATTTCTTTGCTTTGTCAAAAAAAGACTCATCGCAAACGATCTTAGTTGCTGCCAGCTTGTAAGCAGTGATGACGACTGCATGAATCCACCACCGAGTGAATCCTTACAGCCTTGGTCCTATACCGTTGGCAACGCGATCTTTACTGGTCTCCACAGTTGACTCATTGGATTTACATTCCCTAGGGGGTCGTGACGCTCGTGGCCGACATACTGCCTTTGGTGGCGCTCGCACAAGCATTCGACCACTGTGGCGCTGTGTTATCTGGCATCCTGCGTTCACGAGGTAAACAGGCGTGTCAAACCCTTTCAAATATTGTACCCAATACCCTAGTAACTAAAAACACGCGTCGCGGGGCCAGACATTGGGCGCGGTGATCAACACTAGGTAAGCTCGAATTCAGCTTGGACAGTGGACTCATCCGAATACCGAAATATTGACGGATGATGTCGGGCAAGTGGATTCTATTGTCTCGGTAGGCGTTCAAACGAGACTGGGGTCTTTTCGGTCTATGGTGGGGTTTGACCATTGGGATGGCTTGGGCTGTGATTCTCGGCTCATATTCCTGCGTGTCGACGGACTGGCAGAAAGAGGTGGAGAGGGTGATGGCGCGCTTGGCGGTTGACAAGCAATATCGGCAGGGGCTGAGGGACGATGATTCAGAATATGCTTACATAGGTGATTACGAGGCCATGATAGAATGGCATGAATGTAGACATAGTTCTTAAGGGTCACTGCAAATTCTCGAATTACTTGGTCTCAGTCTTGGTAAGTTGGTGGGTGACTTTTAGTTTGGGATCGTACGATAGAACCTCACGACGGCTGTCCCTCGAGGACCAATTTGCAATGGCACTTTGTACGCCAGGACCTTTCCCTCCCTCCACGAATGATATGCCTATAGTGACCGCGAATAGTCAGTGGTGGGTCAATCGTGGAGAACATCGAAAGAGATCTTGCCATTGGGTGGCGATGCACAGAGTGTGCGAGATTTCCGCGGGCCAAAGACGACCCTCTTCCAGTGGATGGGAATGATCGACGAACCACCTCATGTGAGATCAGACGGCTCCACTGCCGCAATACACCACGTCCAACTCTTCGACATTTCGCCGACCCTGGACCCATGCCTTAATCGATATCGCAGCGGTGTCCGGTGCTGTTCCATTCTGAAAGTCAGATAAGGCAAAAACGGTACCTGGAGAGCCTGGGGAGTAGTGTCGGCGGGATGCGGCGAGTTTTCGATGGTTCCAGCGCAGTCTTTACAAGTCACCGCGTCTTCTTTCTTGGTCGTCTCCGGGTGTCACTGGCGGTCTCCGCTCAGTGCCATCAGACTGACCACGTTTGGTTTCTGGGGAGGTGGGACTCTTTTGAATGCCAATGAGGAGTTTGCGGTTTCGGGGTAATTTTCCAGGTCAAAGTGGTCGCTTGACTCAATTCCTTGGATATTAAACCATCATGAATGAAGGGTCTCGAATGCAATCGCAGGAATAGCATTCTTCTTATGCGGCTGTCCTGATCACCAGGCGATCCGAGGCGACGGTCAGTGGTAGGAAAGGGTCATTCGAAGGATGAAATGGAACACCAATACCGTGACACCACACGCGAACCGCGTTCAGTGAGCAGGGAGTGCGAGGGGTCTTGGCCGGGAGATGCCGGGGTAGCAAACTGGTAGCTCGCCAGGCACCCCGGCATAAAACGGTAATGCACCTCCTGATCCTTTCCCACACTGTGAGTCAGCAGGGCAGTGGTTCAGGTTCACCGTGATCTCATCCTGGCCGGTCCAACGGCTATTACCTTATCCTACTCCCATACTTGCATTGCATGTCCATTCATTTCTCCTACTAATACAACGGAACTTGAAAGTTGCGCCGATACTATCGGGATAACTGGAATTCCCGTCTCTTTAGCTGCGGCAAACGCAGTGAATGACTGGTTCCACGGATTTTCTTTCGTGCACTCACAGCCTTCTTCACACGTACACCCACCCCTCGGCTTGGATGTAAGGTGGTTCTCGAGCTCCTTCCGCACTCACGATTGAGGGGGGCAGTTTCCACCCTCCGGAACTATCTTATCCCCTTCATAAAAATTGACATGTGTATGTCTGATGCTGTTCGGCCATATCATGCGAGCCCACACGGACACTAGTTTGATCTCGCATGGGACCACCTGCCGGACCGAGATCGGCCACCGGCATCAGTGGCATTGGAATGTAAGTATCATATGACACCACTGCCTTTAAATTGTACTTCTCCCGCAGGGACGATGCAAAAATACGCTAGCGATAGGCATACAAGGTAATCACATGATAAGTCTATGCACTCGATCCGGGCATGGTTAACGTTGGAACGGGGGAACGCATCTCCACACCACGCCCTCGCCGACAATACAGCGGAAGTTGAACCCCATCGATGTGGTATTGTTCCCCGACCAGCTCCTTGACCGCGACCATCAGCTTGTCCAGGCGCGTCACGATACCAAACGCGGTCGACACGCCGACACTGAAAATCCTGCGATGGTGTGCGTAATGATGAAGAACTCGTAATGGAAGGGGGGAGGGGGGGTGACGCACAAATACTGCAAGCTCTCAAGCGTTTCTTCTGTCAACACTTTTGGCAGTCCAAAGTCTTCTTCAGATTCTTCATGTACGATATTCAGACCTTGTTGGCGTTCCATAAAACGATAGAGGAGTGGACACGGTGTTACTTGCGGAAGAGGATTTCCAGTCCGAAGAGAAGATGATACCAAACCTAACGAAGACGTCCAAGGCGCTCTCGTCGAGGAAATAAGAACCACGTACTAATGACGGCCAACACGTCGCCCAGGAAGTCCGCATCCGACAACCGCGTCCGCTTCAAGAACGCATGTGCCCACGCAGGCTCCATGTGCTCTAGGACCGATGTCAGGTGAGATAAAAGGTTCGCTATTTGACTGTCCAACTCCATGAGCAGCGGAACAACACAGGTCGAAGGAAGGCACCGCACATCTGCAGCTCCAGAATCCGCTGGTATCTCTCAGCGGGCCATTTACCTCGGAGGGAGAACTGTAGGATATAAGAACAGAAACCCAAAACATGGTGTGTGTTACAGACGAACCTCATACTCGACATTCTTTTTCAACACGACGGACCTCTTCAGCTTGCTTAGGATAGCGAGAGTGTGCTGAATGATTATAGCTGTCTCTCCTTCCCTCTTTGTGTTTGCGAATGAGATTACGGAACAGTATATGGACCCGATCTCTGCGGTGGCAGTGGCCAAAGTCTTTCTTTGATACAAACGAATTGTCGTTGACGGAGGAAGGAATGAGAAGATGCTACGCAATCACTCAACATAGAAGCGTTGGCATGAGGGACAAACCTACCCGGCAGCAACTACGCCGACTACCACGAGGACAAATCGTCTCTGATCAAGGGCATAAGCGAAGGGTGATAAGCAAATTGACAGTAGGAGTTACCCAGGCAACGCTAAAGCCGTATCCTGGCGAGTCTGCTGAAGCAAGATGTGTATCTTGGTACGAGTATCCGAAAACCTGTTGATTTCGGTCAGATTTTACGCACGCGGGATTAATAAAGTTGCTGGACGTACCAAAGCGGCCGTAAACCATATGATCAAGTTGGTCATTGGAGGAACAGGCCAATAGAGGCGGAGGAAGAAGAAGAATGGGAAACAAACAAAGCATACAGCTGCCAAACCAAAGGCATTTCCTTGGCCAGACCCCGCTGATATATACCTATTGTGTGGTCATCAGATCATGTCGTATGCGTGAATTTGAGGGAACACGAACCACATCACAGTACCAATGATTCCTCCAACGAAGGTGCTGATGATCCGTGTCGCAAGCCCAAAGGTAGTGTCCCCGCGGAATCGAGCGAGAGTAAGCTGGGCCAATATGCTATCCGGTTTGAGTTACCCAAATCATACAACGCAAAGATACGAACTCACACAGCCCATACAAATTTGTTTTCTGGTGATCGTGATGAGCCAGTATGGAGTAAAAATAGTGAACATGCGCACTATATGCGAAGTCTGTGGATGACTTGAGGAACGACGGCAAAGATAGAAGGACTATAGTTAAGTCAGTACCCGAATTCTTCTGGCCAAGGTCACGAGCAAAATGTCTCACTTGTCAATATGCCGGCTTTCAGGGCGAAGAGAGAGTTTCCCCCTCCCATCTCTTTCACGATATGGTAAATACAGTTCATGCTTTTCTCCAGTGTGTTTCGGGGAGGTAAAGCATCTGGGTCTCGACGGACTGCTTGTCCAAGGTCCGCCAGCGACGTCGGATCCAAGCCAGGGATCGCATCTAGGAACCATTGAGTCAGTGAGGATTCCACGCAAATAACCAGAGACCACACCGGGATTCTCGTCATCATCCCTCTCCGCCAGCTCGGATGGCTCCCATGTTGTCCCACGACCTAACCACGACCAATGGATCCTTGGGAACCAGACTCTCGGCGCCTCTCTCTCGGTTTCCAGCCGGATTATCTCGCTGAGCTAATAACACAGAATGGCATTCGAAGAAGGTAAATATGTCGAAATTGACACATACCATGTCTTGGATGCTCGTAGTAAACTGCATCAAATGATACTGATAGACATAGCAGTGAAAAAGATGCCTATGAGGAATGATGTCACGCTCCGTCAACGTGTCATCGGCGGAAGTGAACATGGCTCGGTAAGGATCGAGGACGGTTAACCTTATGAACCATAACCATTAGCGTGTTGATGTTAGATTTAAACACAAGAAAAACCTTTTTTTATTAGTAAATTCGTCCAGGTTCAGTGACAACTCGTGATGCAGGTTTTTGTATTTCTTTATCCTATCCATGCGAATTCGTTGCTTCTCCTCTCGGTTCACCCAGAAATTGAAGCGGTTGTCTCGGACGGAACCAAGCCAGTCCCACGCCCCCTGGAGTCCGTGCTCGCAACTTTTAAGCAAGACTTGACAGCTGGTGTTCAGTAATTCGTTGGCCCTTGCGACGTGCGCTTCCGAATCTGCGTGGGACATGTACGTCGCTTCAAGGTTGAGATAATTCAGCGACTCAAAAACCCCTACGGCCGACTCCGTTCTTGTAGCGCGAGACAGTGCCAAATGAAGAAACGAACTGTGGGAGTGAGTGGAGTGATGAGAAGCGGTGTACCTGTGCGGCAAATGACGTCGTTTGCGATGGATTGGTGTGTAGTGATGCAATTGTGGAGTGGAGTGGTGGCGGTGGTGCGGATGCCTCTTCGTCCCACCATCCAAGGATCCATGGTCATTCACCTTTTCTGTATTGGCAGGTGGGTGGTCGTGGCCTGGAGAAGGAGGCCGAGAATGAGACGGGGAGGTGAATGCAGGTGTTGCAGGGATCGACGGAACGGGGGTGATGGGAAATCTCTCCCTTGTTGGATCGATCAATGCATAGTACACGCTCATGCCGCTTGCTTTGACAATGAGTTGTCTTGCTAAGGAATGGAGTTGTGTGTAATCCGTAGGCGCGAAACGGGAGTAAATGACGTCGAGCTTTTGCAGACGGACGGCAGACGAAAGCCCAGTAAGTGCAGCTTCTGCTTTACTAACAGCTGCAACGATTGAGGTTGCAGAAAAGTTGGAAGCAGTAACATTTTGCTGGAGATGCTGCTGGTGTTCCTTGATCGCGGAGGCGAGGGATGACAGCACGTCTTGTAGACGCATAGTGAACATAACTGATTCCGAAGTCGGGAATAAGCACAGTGATAGAATCAGAGAAACGGCTGAATGAAACGTCAGTGGTAGAACAATGATTTGCCCAATCTAAAACTCTGTCAATCGTGTATCAGCATGCAATTGGATGACGGACCGTGTAGTAGGGAAATGGATACAAAGCAGCTGTCGTCAGTGAGACGTCTGAACTACAATCCGTTAAATGGTGTTAGACTAACAGGTAGCGATTCTCTCACCGATACATAATATACATCCGAAGATACATGCGAAGGTGCGTGGCCCAGGGGCCATGCGTGATTTGATATACAAGAAAAAGACGGTCCCGACGAAGAGGAATACAGCCATTATGATGGTGGGCTAGATTTCCACACGTGAACTCCCAGTGCCAACAACAGTCTGCAGGCTACTTACAGCCGGCTCGAGGTATTGGCCAGCAACGATATCATCGAGAGACGCAGTAGGGTCCTTATTAGAACGCGCAATGTCCGCCAACTTGATGCCCAGACAAGACCAACTGTGAAAAAAAGTTAGTTATTAAATCATATATTAAGTGCTGTAAATACTAACGCCCAACCAGATGCTGCGAATGTCAGGATTTTAAGCTCCCGCTGAAGCACGGCAATGAATGGGTCACTTGGAGGAGACATAAATGACGCTATGCCAGTGGTTAATCAGTTGAACAGATGGGTTGCGATGGATCCTCTAATAGTTTACCAATGATGATCAGGAAAGCTGCCTGGAGGTTCCTCAGATCAAGCGAAGGGAGACAAGAACGGAAGAAGCCTACCTGTCCCATCACATTCAGTGTCGTCGGGATCAGAAACAACAAGAGGCTGATCCAAGCAGCCAAGGCACTCCGTAAAACTGGTTTCCACTTTGACCAACTCCAATTCGCAGGTATCCACTGTAACGTAGGCGGGAGGTTTTCGGAACGCCAACTTGAAAGTGGTGTTGGCTTGACAGATGTTTCTGTATTCTTGTTTCCACTGTCGATTGCATTTGGATGACCAGGCTTTTCTTTATCCGCAGCTTCAGTCGAGGCATTGATTAAAGAATCGGTCGCGGGATGAATGGTGATTGGCTCTGTTCCCTCCGAAGGTAGTATCCTGACTTGAAGCTGCGGCCTAAGTGGTCGATGGCGATCATTTTGTTGGTCGTCCGGCATGAGGTATCACGCAGATTCAGACGAAAAAGGTGGAGAAACGGCAGACTCTGATATACATAAACGTCGACGTCTGGCTTGAAAATTTCAACTCGGAAATGCCACTCTGCCGGACGCGGCAGGTTACCGGTTACCTTTCCTGTCCAACCTTTGTTTAGCCACTTATAGTAATGGCCTGGTAACCGCTATCTAAGTCCGTTCAAGTTCCTCCTTCTTTCTCGTCCAAATCTGCGTGACTCGAGCCCTCATGCCGGACGACCAACAGAAAGAGGGTCACCGATCCCTTAGACCGCGACTTCAAGTCAGGATACGGTCACAGGAAACAGAGCCAATTACCGTTCATCCCGCGACCCCTGATTCTCCGAACAATACCTCGGCTGAAGCTACAGATAAAGAAAAGACTGGCCATCGAAATGCCTTCGACAGTGGAAACAAGGATACAGAAACGTCTCCTGTCAAGTCAACACCACTTTGGCGCTCCGAAAACCTTCCGTCTGCGTTACGGTGGATACCTGCGAATTGGAGTTGGTCGAAATGGAAACCAGTTTTACGGAGCGCCTTGGCTGCTTGGATTGGCCTCTTGTTGTTTCTAATCCCGACGACACTGAATGTGATGGGGCAGGTAGCTTTCTTCTGTTCTTATCTGCTCTTCGCCTCGATCTGAGGAATTTCCAGGCAGCTTTCTTGATCATCATCGGTGAACTATTAGAGGACCCATCCCGACGCATCTATTGAGCTGATTAATACAGTGTCATTTCTCTCTCCTCCAAGTGACCCATTCATTGCCGTGCTTCAGCGGGAGCTTGGAATCCTAACATTCACAGCGTCTGGTTGGGCGTTAGTAGTTTTACGATGCTTAATATGTGACTCGATAACTGATTTTTTCACAGCTGGTCCTGTCTGGGTATCAAGTTAGCGGACATTGCACGTTCTAACAAGGACCCCACAGCGTCTGCTGCAAATATTATCGCCGGCCAGTACATCGAGGCAGCCGTAAGTAGCCTTGTAGATTGTCGTCCGCTTGAGGACTTGGGTCTCACGTGTGGAAATAGCCCACCGTCATAATGGGTGTATTCCTCTTCGTCGGGACCGTCTTTTTCTTGTATATCAAATCACGTATGGGCCCCGGGCCTCTCACCTTCGCATGTCTCTTCGGTTGTATATGTATCGGTGAGATAATCGCCACCCGTTTATCTCACGCCAGCTAATGGATGGTGGTTCAGACATTTCACTGACGACAGCTGCTTTGTTTCCATTCCCCTACTACACGGTCCGTCAACCTATCGCGTACTGATCACCAATTGACAGAGTTTTAGATTGGAACGACCATTCTTCTGCCGCTGACCTTCCATTCTGCCATTGCTCTGATTCTATCACTTTGCCTATTTCCCAGTTCCGAATCAGCCATATTTACTATGCATCTACGAGACGTGCTGTCATCCCTCGTCGCCGCGACCAAGGAACACCAACAGCGTCTCCAGCAAGATGCTGCTGCTTCCGACTTTTCTGCCACCCCAATCGTTGCAGCTGTGAGCAAAGCAGAAGGTGCACTTACTGGGCTTTCGTCTGCCGCCCGTCTGCAAAAGCTCGACATTATTTACTCCCGTTTCGCGCCTACGGACTACACTCAACTTCATACTTTAGGGAGACGGCTCATTGTCAAGGCAAGCGGCATGAGTGTGTATTATACGATGATCGACCCAACAAGAGAGAGATTTCCCACCACCCCTGTCCGGTCAATCCCTGCGACACCAACATTCACCTCCCCATCTCATTCTCGGCCTCCTTCCCCAGGCCACGACCAACCACCCGCCGATACGGAAAAGGTGAATGACCATGGATCCTTGGATGGTGGGACGAAGGGGCATCCGCACCACCGCCATCACTCCGCTGCACAAGTACATCACCACACGGCAGTTCACCATCGTAGACGAAGGCACTCGCCGCACCGGCACATCGCATCCCATCATTCCACCCACTCTCACAGTTCGCTTCTTCATCTCGCATTATCTCGCGCCACAAGAACGGAGTCGGCCGTAGGGGTTTTTGAATCCCTCCATTATCTCAACCTTGAAGCAACGTACATGTCCCACCCAGATTCGGAAGCGCACGTTACAAGGGCCAATGAGCTACTGAGCACCAGTTGTCAGGACTTGCTCAGAAGTTGCGAGCACGGACTCCAGGGAGCATGCGACTGGCTTGGTTCCGTCCGGGACAACCGCTTCAACTTCTGGGTGAGCCGAGAGGAGAAGCAACGAATTCGCACGGACAGGATCAAGAAATACGAATGCCTGCATCGTGAGTTATCGTTGAACCTGGACGAGTTCACGAACAAAAAAAGGTACCTCCCGCGTTTACATCGTACGTCGCTGTTCAAACGCTAATGGTTGTGACTCATGAGGTTCACCGTCCTTGATCCTTACCGAGCCATGTTCACTTCTGTTGATGACACGTTGACGGAGCGTGACATCATTCCTCATAGACATCTTTTTCACTGCTATGTCTATCAGTATCATTTGATGCGGTTTGCTACGAGCATCCAAGATATGGTATGTATCAATATCGACATATTTACCTTCTTCGGATGCAAATCTGTGTTATCAGGTCAGCGAGATAATCAGGTTGGAAACTGAGAGAGAAGCGCCGAGAGTGTGGTTTCCAAAGATCCACTGGTCGTGGTTAGGACGTGGGACAACATGGGCGCCGTCCGAGCTGGTGGAGAGGGATGACGACGAGAATCCTGGTGTGCTTCTCTTGTTATTTGGGTGGAGCCCTGGTCGACTCAACGATGCTTAGATACGATCCCCGGATTGGATCCAACATTGCTAGCGGACCTTGGAAAAGCAGTTCGTCGAGATCCTGATGCTTTACCTCCCCGAAACGCGCTGGAGAAAACTGGGAACTGGACATACCATATAGCGAAAGAGATAGGAGGGGGAAATGTTCTTTTCGCCCTGAAAGCTGGTATATTGACAAGTGAGACATTCTGCTGATGACCATGGCCAGGAGAATTCCGATACTGACTTAACTACAGTCCTTCTATCGTTGCCGTCGTTCCTCGAGTCATCCGCAGCATTCGCATATAGTGCGTGCGTTCACTATCTCTTACTTCGCATTGCCCACCATCATCACTAGAAAACAAATTTGTATGGGCTGTGTGAGTTCACATACTTGCGTTATAAAATCTTGGGTATCTCAAAGAAGACAGCATAATGGGCCAGCTTACTCTCGCTCGATTTCGTGGGGACACTACCTTTGGGCTTGTGACACGGATAATCAGCACCTTCGTTGGAGGAATCATTGGTACTGTGATATGGTACGTGTTCACTTAAATTCACGCATACAACGTGATCTGATGGCCACACATTAGGTATATATCAACGGGATCTGGCCAAGGAAGCGCCTTTGGTTTGGCAGCTGTATGTTTTGTCTGTTTCCCATTCTTCTTCTTCATCCGCCTCTATTGGCCTGTTCCTCCGATGACCAACGCAATCATATGGGTTACGGCTGCATTGGTTCGTAAACCAACTTTATGGCCTTCTGTTCTGAAGACCTGACTGAAATCGAAAGGTCCTCGGCTACTCATACCAAGATACACATCTCGCTTCAGCATCCTCGCCAGGATACGGCTTCGATGTTACCTGGGTAGATCTAGCTGTCAACTGTTTATCATTTCTTATGCCCTTGAACAGAGGCGATTTGTCCTTGTGACAGTCGGCGTGTTGGCTGCTGGGTAAGCGTTTCCCTCACGACAATACTTCTATGTTGAGTGCTTGCATAGCATCTTTTCGTTCCTTCCTCCGTCAACGACAATTCGTCTGTATGAACGAAAAACTTTGGCCACCGCTACCGCGGAGATCGGGTCGGTATACTGCTCCGTGATCTCATTCGGAAACACGAAGGAGGGAGAGACAGCTGCAATCATTCAACACATTCTCGCTATCATAAGCAAGTTGAAGAGGTCTATCGTGCTGAAAGAAAATGTCGTGTACGAGGTTTGTCTGCAACATATAGAATGTTTTTGTTGTTCTTACATCCTACAGTTCTCCCTCCGAGGTAAATGGCCCGCTGACAGGTATCAACGGATTATTGAGCTGCAAATGTGTGGTGTCTCTCTTCGACCTGTATTATTTCGCTGCTCATGGACTGTCACAGCCAAATATCGGATCTTTTGTCTCATTTGACATCAGTCCTCGAGCAAATGGAGCCTGCGTGGGCACACGCGTTCCTGAAGCGGACGCGGTTGTCGGATGCGGACTTCCAGGGAGACGTGTTGGCCGTCATTAGTATGTGGCTCTTATTTCCTTGACGAGAGCTCCTTGGACGTCTTCGTTAGGTTTGGTATCATCTTCTCTTCGGACTGGAAATCCTCTTCCGCAAGTAACACCGTGTCCACTCCTCAATCGCTTTATGCAGCGCCCTCACGGTTTGAATATCGTACACGAAGAATCTGAAGAAGACTTTGGACTGCCAAAAGTGTTGACAGAAGAGACGCTCGAGAGCTTGCAGTATTTGTACGTCACCCTCCCCTCTCTTCCATCACGAGTTCTTCATCACCAAGCACGCCATCGCAGGATTTTCAGTGTCGGCGTGTCGACCACGTTTGGTATCGTGACGCGTCTGGACAAGTTGATGGTCGCGGTCAAGGAGCTGGTCGGGGAACAATACCATATCGATGGGATTGGTCTTCCGCTGTATTATCGGCGAGAGCACGGGGTGGAGATGCGTTCCCCTGTGTCAACGGTAGTGCCTGGATCGAGCATGTAGTCGTATTGAAAATAGTCTGTGACTTTGTATACTTACAGCAGTTTGCTTCGTGGACTCTCAGCGCCGAAGTCTGGGACTTTCGTTATATAAAAGGCTCGAAGCGGCTCAATGCAGTCGCCACGCACTGGCAGGATTGTTAGTACCGGCGTCCTCAAGCCCGATATTCAATACTTACGGATCTTCAGACCAACTTCTGAAGAGACTATCAAAATGTCCAACGTTTCTTTTACGTTGATGGATCTCCCAAGGAAGCCATCAAACAACGACTCGCAGCATGCGTCCTTGATCGAAGAGTGGCAGCGCGCCTTTGCTCAACACCTGCAGCCAAAAGACCTCGAGCGCTTCTCTTTCGTTGAGAGCAGGTTGAATCAGCTCCAGGCAGCTCAAGTCACATTCGACTGCATCGTTTCTCCTGCAAATTCCTATGGTATCATGGATGGCGGGTCTGTACCAGACTTACAGCTGCGTCCCTGACATGCTCCGCTAACATTCCACATAGGTTTGATTTTTATCTGTCGATGGCTTTCTCCCCATCAAAGGACTTCCATGCTCTTACTCGCCTCGTCCAGGCCGCTATCAGAAATCGCTATTACGGCTTCGCACCACCAGGCTCATGTATCCTTGTGCCGGGTCTCCCTGCAAATGATTTCTCTTGCAAGACTATAGCCGTCTGCCCTACAATGCGCTACCCAGAGGAAATAACATGGCATAAAGACATTGTTTACAACACGATGTGGTCTCTGCTGGTCGAGCTCGAGAATTGGAATAAGCAGGTGGACGACGAAGAAAAGAAGATCAAGAAGGTGCTGATGACGGGACTTGGGACGGGCGTTGGCAAGATCCCGGCAGCAGATTGCGCAAGGCAGATGGCTTTGGCCGTTAAGCACTTCCTGTACGCGAGGAGAGAGGAAGGTCAGAGAGCTCGGGCCGAGGATGATTACCTTTCGTGGGACAAGGTCATGGATCTTGTGGAAGAGGTTTGAAAAGTTCGCATCCTGATCTCGTAGGGCATCGATTATCCCCAGTACTGCTGATACTTTACTTTTGCCAGGTGTGATAACGCGTCGATGCATTGTCATTGAGCCTCTGATAGGCTACTTGTGTCGAATGCCTTGAGGTTGCATCAACTGATATCTCAGTTCAGGACCGTTACTTCCCTTCCTCGGTACGTAACTGCGACACGTTCATACTTGAATGTCTTTCTAGGCACTGTTGGATGATCCGCATTCTCATGAGGGTCGCTCTCATGCCTGTATTGTATGTCTGATGACGAATCAAAATCATCGTGCAGAAGCCCCATGTGCATGATGCAATGTATGTGCCCGAACACAACATCCCCGCGCGGAGCAACTGGAAGTCTGGAACGCGAAAGCAAAGCTGAATCATTGCCCCCACGACAGGTATACTGAGTTTGAATTTAAGATCTCGATCACGACTCCACTGTCCATTTTTAAAAATTGTCGTGCTGGCGTGGTACACTGATTGACCCTTCGTAATACTCCTCCAAAGCAATAAAGCTTCAAGCACGTAGATGCGGCATAACCCAGCCGCTGGCTTTTCTGCAGATAAGTGCCGTCCCGATTTGGCTAATCCAAACTCCGCCTCGCTAGGTTCACCAACTCACCGATCATACCGCCACCAGACGATGTCTGATCTCGCTAAGAAAGCTCACCAAAGTAAGTGTTCAACACGATTTATCGTGTAACATACTCAATGAAGTAGTACTCGTGAACGCTGGAGTGAAAAGTGATTTCGCCACGAAAGTGGTCGAGAAATCTGGGCACTCCCCCGATGAGATTATCAAGAATCCAGTCAAGATCCTCGGGGATTACTGGTACAGCAACATAAACGTAGATTTCTTGCATGACGCCGTCGCTGTAAATGGTCTGTATCTCTATATTTTTTACGTGTGGATGAATTAATTCTAGTGCTGAGACAGCCGCCGAATTCAGAAAGGGCCTTACAGCCCTGGAGCTGCAGGCGTCTGTCGTCGACAAAGCTGTCTCAGCCGCCCCTCGTCCCGAGTTATTAGGGCACAGAGATATCTTCGGCTGGGGTCTTGTCATTGTCCAAGGACGTCTCTCAGTGAGTGGCATGTGTTGAGCATGTTATCCGTTTCCCTGATGAGTGTTTCTCAGTGAGGGATTCACGACTCGGAGCCTGTTGCATGTAAGATTAAGCCAGTAGTGTTTCTTTTTCCTCCTTGTCTCGTCAAATTACAATGCTGGGATCATCTCTCTCTACGGTTTTCGATTTATTCTACCTTTTCAAACTTCAAAGCAGACACTCCTCGCTCAGTAAGAATTGCATACTGCCAAACGTGACTGTCAAGGGGCTCATAAAGACCACCTCGGTTCACATAGTTAGTGATTGGGTGATCAAATAACTCGGATGTATACCTTTCTTCGTGCTCATCCACCCAATGATGACATCGTAGCCTTCCTTTACGATGGGATGAGGTGGTGGGACAGGGTCTTTCTTCTTCCGATATTCTCTGCAATACGTGACATACTGTGAATCATGAGTAAACTACCACACGATGAAGCTAGGGATTCAGATACCCCACGCCATTCGTCAAGCGCCGGCCCCGACAGCTCTTTACTGAACGTTTTGACCTTTAACCCGGCCAGGTTCAGGGAGAATGTCATAATCGCTGTGGGGTGACCCTCAAAACCACCAACTTCTGCGGCCATGACGTTCTTCGCGGTTTCGTAGCTGTCTGTGAGGTAAAAAGATTGCCTCTCGCGGCGGAAATCTGTTCTCTCTTTGGCGAGATCAAGTCGTATCTTTTCTTTGATATCCTTCACGAATTTCTCAAGAGTCGCATGATACAACTGGACGTTGTGGGGAGCAGCCATAGTGTTTCGGTGGTTGAGGGGAGCGAAACAATTCTTTACGAAGATAAGGACCGGCTGGCCCCGATCGTGCGCCCATAATACCCGCCACGGTCCTAATAGTGGAGGGTTTCTGGGAGGGCTTAATACCAGCGAAGGCCTGTAATTCGTGGGAAACCTCGTCACATCTCCTATGGTGACCAGACCGGACTACGAGGCAAGCCGCCGAACCGGTCAGATCTAAGCATCTCCAGCGGTAGTGAACTTCACCATCAGAATAATTGCTCGGGCGTTCCAACGTGATTTATAATGCTACATTGTTTAGTTCCATTCGTGCAATCGCGTTTCGTTCGTTTCCGACAGTGGTCCAGGCTATTTCCCACCGGGTCCGAGGCGATCTAATAAGGTCCCACACCTTGCGCTGTATAGTTTTCAGTTTCCCATAAATCGAAGGCTGTTCTCGCATGTTCCAAAATCTTTGTCCCATTCATTGTCAGTGTTCACCGGGGAAGAAGTGTTTGCAGGAGAACAAGGGTTGCCCGGGCTACAAGACTCCGAGTCGGACGAGCTTCTTCTACGGCTGCAGCGGATGCCCTCAGGCATCACAGGCATGTGCTACACTCCGGGTCACTTGGATCACTGGGCGGTTGGATTGGGTATGTCGGTTACATCCTCTGCCTTGAGTGGGGCATCATTCTGCGGTGTTGTCATGGCTCTGAGTCATCTCGAACAACTTACGTCGTTCGTCCTTCGTATGTTTCCTGATATCTCAGCAACTGAACAGTACTAGTGTCTGTTGGCTTGACGGCCTCCGAGTCGGGTCTGTCGTAGTGCATTAAAAATTTTGACGTGCCAGTGGGGACATCTCAGTGCAGGAGCCTGGGGGTGATCACCAAAGAGCCTCCAGCGATGTTGTTGTGTCAGATGAGCAGGGGGACCACCGTCGAACTAACCTCAAACCGCTGACCATCATGCCAGTTGGCGTTTTTCGCCGATGATCTCTCGCGCGGTTCGAACAACTCCTCGCGTCGCGGGAGCTCGGGATTGGAGGCGCCTTGAAAATGTTCTGTGCAGTTCACCTGC
>JBBPRK010000430.1:0-23332 GCA_038093075.1 Boletus patriciae | reverse complement strand
TGTCAGATATGTTGATTATCACGTGACCAGCGCAAATCAAGACATCCACTGATTTGTGCAATGATACATAGCAGTTCATTTGATGGTCATTCACTTATGTAAGACAATGATCTGGTGTTTTAGGGCCATTTTACAACAGGAACCTCACCACAACCCTAAGTAGATTACAAAAAAGACATAAAATGGGCTCCATTTCAATATGAAGACATGCAACCATGTCAGACTATTTATCCATGTACATGAAGAGGCATGAGTAGTATGACACCATGACAGTACAAGACACACAGACACCCAATATTCAAAGACCCACGTGGATGAACGGAAGCCATGTGGCGAACGGCACTCTATCTCGAAGACGCCCAACAGCACCGTGAAGCGCTCGTGCCGCCTCCCGATAATCGGGCCTTGTGCCACTCCGAAACAGCTGCTCGTATATGTCCCGTGCCACAACTGGTGCAAGCTTATCGCTGATCGACCACATCGTACCAATGACACCCCCATAGCCCGCAAACAACATGCCGGCTGCAATATGAATGGCCTCGTCAGAGAGACCCTCATGACCCATCGCCGTCTGACATGCGGAAAGAAAGGCAAGGCCACCACGGGGACGTGACAAGGCGATGATGTCGGATATTTTCAAGCGGCGTCGATCGGCGAGGCAAAGTCCACTCCAAGTCGGATTTGTGGCGTCTTGGATTCCGTGGCATGCAAAATGGACCCAGTCCGCCTCCTGCATGAGGGAAAGTACTTCCTCGACCGTGCCGACAGACGACTCAAGGAGGGTTGTGCGTACTGAAGGTGAATTACTGATTACCGCCCTGATGTGTTCCAACTCGGTGGCCACACCTGGAAGTCGGGGAAGGTCATCTGAGGGTGGCTGACGAACAGCAAGGAGGCGGAGATCGCCGCTGGGTGACACATCGGGATTGGGCGACAGGGCAAGAATGCTGAGAGTAGGGGCGTATGACGAGATAACAAAGTCGGACACATTGTGCCCAGGTCGGGAATGCTGGGTGTCATAGAAACCAGCTGCATGGATAGGAAGAAACATGAAAGGGCCAGTTGGACACCAAAAAATGCGTGATAGGTCCCCAGGATTCTGTTCCGAGTAAGATGAATGGGATCATCAGCTACGAATCCAGGTGACACGACTGACGTACCGAGAAAGCCAAGGCATCCAGGACTGGTTTGACGGCGCCGCTCCACAAGTTGGATAAGAGGGACTCCCAGCTGCCGCAGTCCCGTGTTGCACGTTCCCCCTTCCTGTCGTTGCAACGTATGTCACGAGCATGACCAAGCAATTTCTCCAGCATGTTTTGAAGACCTGCTGATCTCTGTAAAGTGAAAGTGGGAAGCGGGACATGAATTACGTGATCCACGTCAGCAAGAACAATCAACGCATCGCAGCGGCTTTCTGCAGCGTTGAGTATGACCACCGGTCCGGAGTGTGCTGAAGCTCGGAGCCAAAAGAAATCTTTGTGGAGGAGGAATCGCTCGAAGCCAGGCAAGTTCCGGATGGCCTGGAGCAATTTGTCGCGCTCGATACCAAGCATACGGTGTCTATCAGCCTCTTGTTGCAAAGACTCTGTCGTAGGATGCACGGAACCTGGAGCCCGTTCGAAGAGTGCCGACAAGGATTTTTCACGAGTGGCACTGGCATGCTCTAATGCAGCAGACAGTTCTCGAAGTCTACGCGCGTGATCTGGATGAGCGGACGATAACTCTTCGTAGGAGCTGCGAAGCTGAAAAAGCTCCCCCCAGACAATCGAGCGTCCTTGCTCGAGCCACTCGACAGCAGTTTCGGAGAGGCCCGAATCCAAAGCTGCTGCTGCCGCCTCCCGCACCACGTTCGCACCTTGAATGAGTTCGTTGTAACGGTGTGTAAGGGAAAGCCCAATCCATGCGAGTTCAGGAAGGAGGCTAATGGCAGTAGAATATGCATAGAGGAGAGTGTGGTGGCGTATACGCCGAGCACATGATATCCACTTTTGTGATGCACGAAATCGATCGCTGATAGGGCCGGTGGGAGCGGAAGCAGCATGCAAATACAGGGAAATTGCCCGCTCGAGGTCACTCACCTCCTCGAGAAGCTCGAAACGCGCGATGAAGGAATGGCCGAGGTTGTTCAGAAGAGCAGGTTTGTTGGGATGATCATGAGGGGTAAGGTCAACTGCATCCCTGAGCGTCGAAATTGTGTCCTCGAGGTCAGTCAGTTCCCCGAGGAGCTCGAAACGAGCGATGAAGGAGCCGCCGAGGTTGCTAAGACGAGCAGGTTTGTCAGGGTGGCCATGAGGGGTGAGGGCAACTGCATCCCTGAGCGTCGAAATCGCGTGCTCGAGGTCGCTCAGCTTCCCGCAGCGCCGGAAACGAGCGTCAAAGGAGCAACCAAGGGTGTTAAGACGATTAGGTTTGTTGGGGTGACCATGAGGGGTGAGGTCAACTGCATCCTTGAGTGTCGAAATTGCGTCCTCGAGGTCGCTTGGCTCCCCGAGGCGCTCGAAACGAGCTCTGAAGGAGTTGCCAAGGTTGTTAAGACGCCCAGGTTTCTCGGGGTGACCATAAGAGGTAAGGTCAACTGCATCCCTGTGCCTCGAAATTGCGTCTTCGAGGTCGCTCAGCTCCCCGAGGCGGTTGAAACGAGCGAAGAAAAAGTTGCCGAGGTTGTTAAGACAACGAGGTTTGTCGGGGTGACCATGAGGGGTGAGGTCAACTGCACCCCCGAGCGTCGTAATTGCGTCCTCGAGGTCGCTCAATTCTCCGAGGCGCTCAAAACGAGCTTGCGAGGTGATGCCGAGGCTGTTGAGATAGGCATGTTTGTCGGGGTGACCATAAGGGGTAAGGTCAACTGCATTCCTGAGTGTCGAAATCGCGGCCTCGAGGTCACTCAGCTCCCCGAGGCGCTGGAAACGAGTTCTGAGGGAGACACCGAGGTTGTTAAGACGACCAGGTTTGTCGGGGTGACCGTGAGGGGTAAGGTCAACTGCATCCCTGAGCATCAAAATTGTGTCCTCGAGGTCGCTCAGCTCCCCGAGGCGGTCGAAACGAGATTTGAAGGAGACGCCGAGGTTGTTAAGTCGACCAGGTTTGCTGGGGTGACCACCAGGAGTGAGGCCAACAGCATCCCTGAGCGCCGAAATTGCGTCCTCGAGGTCATTCAGCTCCCCGAGGCGCTCGAAACGAACTTTGAGGGAGATGCCGAGGTTGTTAAGACATCTAGATTTGCTGGGGTGACCATGAGGGATGAGGTCAACAGCATGCCTGAGCATCGAAATTGCGTCTTCGAGGTCATTCAGCTCCCCGAGGCGCTCGAAACGAACTTTGAAGGAAATGCCGAGGTTCGTCAGAAGATCAGGTTTATGGGGGTGACCATGCGGGATGAGGTCAACAGCATCCCTGTGCCTCGAAATTGCACCCTCCAGGTCACTCAGCTCACCGAGGCGCTGGAAACGAGTGACGAAGCAGATGCCGAGGTTGTTAAGACGACCAGGTTTGTCGGGGTGACCATGAGGGGTGAGGTCAACAGTAGCCCTGTGCCTCAAGATTGCGTCCTCAAGGTCACTCAGCTTCCCGAGGAGCTCGAAACGATGAGATAACGCCACACCGAGATTCGCTAGTCCTCCAAGATACCGGTCATCCAAAACCGAAGTTGACCCGACCAAGTCCTCTAAAAGCGTGATTGCCTGTTGCAGGTCGGTACCGTCACCGAACCGTTCGAAGCGGTCCAACAACTGGGCACTGAAAATCCATAGGTCCTCGTGCGTTAAGCGTGAAATTAAATCCTGCTCCATCGGTGATTCGCCATCCACCTGGGGGGTATCCGCCCCACGTCCGGCATGCAGTTGGAGGAGGAAGAAAGTCCCAGCTCGTTTTTCATAACTCTCTGTAGAGCTCAACTTCATCGCCTCAAGTAACAATGCCTTAGCTTGTGCTTCATCGACTTTATCCCTCCGTTTCTCGAATTGCGCAAAATGCACCGCAGCCAGCTGAATCAAGGTGGATGGACGGTCAACGTGTCCAACAGGACGGGCAGCAAGTGCATTACGATATAAGTTGAGAGGGACCCCGAAGGAGGCATCTGTGTCGTTGACTTGACAGAGGATGAATTTGGCCATTGCCAGGTTTGACTGAGCAGCCGCACGACAAGGATGATCCAGCGGACAAATACTGAGCGCCCGCTCAAACCCTTCAATAGAGCGCTGTAGATCCCGGTTTCCCCCGTGCTGTCGATAACGCGAGAGAGCGCTGTGCCCTTGGTTCGTTGCGTTTTCTAGCTCGCCTCTCGATTCTGTGGTTGACTATGGACATACACTGATGAATGAAGATCGCGTTGATGGATGTCGACTACTTACGCAACGAGGGCCAAAAACCCTGGACGTCGATGAATCGCTCCTCTCGCACTTCCAGCGTTCGACAGTGACCAAAATAGAGGAACACGGGGATACGACATCACCATTCTTTGGGAAGAGAGTAAACGCTACCATGGTGTGAACACCCAGATCATTGTACAAAGCGTTGTCCCACTCACCCAAGCTCTTTGCACTGCGGTCCAACAGTTGTTCCACGGTAGTTGCCAACTTTCGCAGCTGCTCCCCAGCACCTAGCACGGGTTGGAATTCGAAGGATGCATACACCTCAAGTCGAACGGTGGCTGACAGATCTGACGGTCTGCGAACTCTGTCAGGGCTAACCCCAGTTGGAGAAGGGGGGTCTCACATTGGAATCGGCCCACTCCATTCGACGACATCATTATATACTGACGAAGGCTTATTTTCGGTTCTCCATTCAAGACCACTGTGATACATCACGGTGTAAAAGCCGGCGGGGACTCGTCTGAGGCCAAGAGCGACATCTCTCGCTCGGATACCTACCTTGACATTAGCAATCTTTGCCATCTGTGTAGAGAAATGAGTTACATACTCGTAATGATCAGTTCTTCATTCCCGCCCGTATGTGTTGCAGAACCTGAGGAAGAGGTCACATGTTGTGGCTTGTCTCCGATTCCAGGCGTTTCCTCCTTCCCTTGTTCCTTCCCCGTACATTCAGCGTAGACGCTGGGCGTTTGTATGCCATCCTGCCAAATAGGTCAGTCGGCACACTCGTAGCTGGGCGTCGAAACCCACAGTCAGGGTACAAGATGGCGGTGTCCTTGATTCAAGTCGTGGTGGGGTATATTTGGTGCTCTCAGGCTCGTGACCCTCAGCCAGGCTACCAGATGACTCCGAATGAGGTCGTGATCGTTTTTCTCCGCTGCCTGATCTACCGGTCATTGTGACTCTAGCGGGGACACTGAGCGGTTGAGATGGAATACCTAGAGCGCTGCGAGCGCGTTTATGTAAGGCTATACTGGCTTCCACAGCAAGTCGAACCTTGCCGACTTCCTGTAAAGGCAGTGCTAATGCATGGACTCGACTCGGAGCTGCCATGCTGGAGCTGCCAAGTTGAAAGCAACGTGCATCCATGATACATCACGCATGCCGGCATTGCGTTGGTGTGGGGTTCAAGGGGACACGGATAATATGATTAGAAATAATGACCCTCGGTGAGGTTGAGCAAAGGCACGGAGGGCAGGATGCAAGCCAGCACGATGGCAATTCCATTACAAACCTGATCTGCAATTAGTTTGTCCCCCAAAGAAATCCCTGGTGCTCTAGTAAATGTCATCTTCTTTGCTTGTCCGCAACTGTACAAAAACATGAAGGCATGGCGTCAAAATGCCGCATTCCGAGCCCACATACTAGTGGTTCCTGCGTTTTCCCAAACTCCCTCGCTGTATCAGTCGCTCGACCCCGTTGCGCTGGGTATTCGACACTTTGTCACGTCCTCCTCGACCATTGGTCCGTCTGAAAGGCAAGAAGTAGCCATACCTTGTCCCACACTACTACGAGACCAGTAAGTGAATAAAAGAGCATGCACGGGGCCACGATGCTACTATATCACACCAAATCCCCGCCTGCTCCGTGTTCCTCGACCCCACGTCAAAGTCTATCAACACAAACTTCGTCAACAAACTCGGACACGACACGCGTGCACACTCACCCGATCGCCATCATGAGCAAGTACCCCACAGTAGACACGACCTGTTCACGCTCCGTCAGTGACGCCCGGATACCATTCCCGACGACAACACGCACCAGCGCCGCGATGATGCTCGCCGGAACACCGTTCTTGAGGAAATCGACGTTGGTGAGGTAAACCTGCCCGAGATCGTCCTCTTGCGCCGCCCTACCGATCCAACACGTGTGCAATGTGAGCGCTAGCAACCAACGACATGGAAGGAATTTTCAACGCACGCGAGTTGGTTCGGGAAACCGGACACCGGCATGCCCATCCCCGTAGAACATATCAAGCCCGTGAGGAAAATGAGTAGGTTGGCATGACCGCCGGGAAGGTCTTTCCCCACTTGCTGTGCGATGGGAACGAGGAGAACGCTGGCGATCGTATGGCTAATAAATGTTGAAACGATCTACGAAGAACGCGACAGATCAACAGGATAAAGGACAACACCAAAGGGGACGTACGAGGACGATGACAGAAAGTACGATAACAACGCTGTAGAGCGTTCGGCCTTCGAGCATACGGTGAATGACGCCATCCATGGTATCCATGAGCCCGCTAGACTTGACACCGTTCCCGAGCGCAATACCGCCCATGGCCAAGAACACGATCGTCCAAGCAAACTGCTCAAAATCGTCCTACGAACAAATAAACCAGCGTCAGCTAACGATATCGCATCCCCTCGCGCACACCATACCTTTTTAAGAACACCGGTCGCAAAGAAAGCGACAATCGGTATGATGGCAATGATACCCATATCTCCAATAATATCCTCGATTTGATGTTCGATGCACCACAGCCCAATCGTCACGAAGCACACCACGGTCACCCAGTATTGCTTGAGAGTGAACGATTCCTTCGTCGGCCTGATCGCCCTAATCTCGATCTCCCCGTCTCCGTCTGGCGCACGCGCGGGTTGGTAGCTCACGAGTAGGAGTAGCCAGATGATTATAATGGAGATGATAGATACAGGCAGTGCAACGGCGAACCAGCTCGCCCAATCGAGTGGGGGCTCCATGAACCCAATGGCGATGAGATTCTGAGGAGATGAGATAGGCGAACTTTGACCGCCAATGTTGGCTGCGAGCGCAATTCCGAGCTGTGCATGCGCCACACCTGTCAGTGACAATCCTGTGTCAGTGGAGCCGACCTACGATCAAGCACGGCGCGAAAGAAGCCCTCGCAGGTAACGTTCGGAGGATAGGCTGTACAAGTAATTAGAGAGTGACCACACCGCACCGGTAACCGTCTGACGTACACGAATCAACGTGAAGCAAAGCGCTGGTGCGGCAACATTACTGAAAGTACGTGTCAAGGCTTCCACTCGGACCAGAAAATAAATAAACGTACCTAATCCACATGCTGGCAAAGCACGACACCCCCATAAAAGCCAAAATGACCGTTCGAGGCTTTGTACCGGCCATGCTCAACAGGCGCGTGATCAACATCCGATCGATGTTTGTCTTGCTCAGTGCGGCGGATATCGTCAAGCCGCCGATAAGAAGCATGATCGTCGGCGAGAACATGACCGAGAATACGTGTCTGGATGGCACGCGTCAATGACGTACTCGGACGGGGATTCCGGGACCTACTTGGTTGCATCGGGTGTCGACAGTGGCACCGGCACATCGCCATCGGAGCGAATGACTCTGAAGACGACCAAGAGGAACGGAACGAGAGTCGAGGTCACGAAAAGAGGAATCGCCTAAACGTGGTCAACTCAAACGCCAATGCAATACACGTCGCGCACATACCTCGGATGCCCACATAACCGTGCTAAAGATCAAGATGGCAAAGCACTTGTTCGCTTCGGGGCCATCCTTGACGACGACCGTGTTCATGAGTACGATAAAGATGGTGATCGCGACGAGGAGGGACACTCTTTTCCGCTTCAATCTGAAGCCCCCGAGCGGTGTGGGGATGTGCATGCCGGTCTCCTCCTGCCGAACGAGGATGCCTCCATCAGAGGCATCCGCTGTCCCGCGGCGCTCCTGTGCCAGCATTTGGCGCCAAATAGTGTTGCGTTCCCAAGCTATATGCTCTCGTTGATGGACCTTGAGTTGCTGTAGAGCAGCAGAGGGGTCATCGCCGGTGACGCATTTGGCGTACAAGGTAACGAGGCGATTCATTGCTGTCGTAACGTTGTCCTTGGAGCCTTGAAGGAAGGGAAGTCGAGCCTCCACCACGTCGTGCATATATCGGTCTTTGAGCTATGAGGCGCGTTAGATGAATATCATGTCGTAGACGGGACTCGCCTCATTGTACGTGACTTTGTCGTACCTGTCGCTAGGTTAGGAGATTTATTCACGGAAACGCACTCGGGACGCACTTTTTCAATATCTTGCGGAATCCGGAATAGTTGACTTCGACGTACGACTTTAAAGAGGAGAAGGAGACGTAGAGGTTAGTGATCCTACGCTTGAACAAAATACGGATATCCCAAGCGTAATTGGTCCTGGCACTCCATACGCTCTCCGTTGGGAGCGATGTGATGCTGTCCCTCATGTTCATGAGTCGATCGGCAATGCGTCCCATGGGCGACTTGCTGGCACTGTTGGCACGCGGTCGAGAAGTGGACGGACGCGCCTCAAGATCGCGACCGCTGTCGGTGGAGGAAATACTCCAACGTTGACCGGAGGAAGTATTGCGCGCGCCTTGAAAGACGTCAACGGGGACACGTCGAGCACGAGTTCAAGGATTCACCTGACCCACTGCGCGGACGAATGCTGGCCGAGCTGGACTTTCTGCGACGTCGTTTCGGAAGGGCTTCGCTCTCAAAACGGACATGTTCTCCGCCTATCTGCTCCTCGTCGTCGTCGTCATCCTCGTCATCATCCTCGTCCTCGTCCTCTTCGCCTGGATGCTCATCCATATAGCGCTCCCAGGTGGCGGGTCCAACTACGTCCTGTTCGGCGACGAGGCCCTCGAGTGTTTGTAGGTCATTCAAGAGTTCCTTTTCCTTTTCTTCGTAAAAGAGGGATATCTTCAGGAGCTCCTTGTTGAGGAGCGGAATGAAGACGGCGTCGATCGAGGAAAAGTCGGGCTGGTCGACGAGTGCGGTACGCTCGTTGGCCTCGAGGTCGGTACTCGCGCGAGTGAGGCGGTGGTGCTCCTTTTCGAGCTGGTAAATATGGCGTTTGAGGACGTCGTAGCTAGAACGCGGGTGAGTGACGAGTCGACGACGAAAGCTGCGGGCGACGACGAACGCGATATACTCGTCCCACCAGTCCGCAACGGCGTTGAACTTGAGGGCTGAGCTGGAGGGTGGTGTCAATGTGAGAGCAGGGTGGAGACGGACGAGTCGTCGTACCTGAACTTCATGGCGAAAGCGCGCAGAGACGGTGGTGTGTGCTGTCGACGCAGGGGGCGGAGGGGAATCTCCTCTGCTTGGTCAACGCGCCCGTCCGTCGTGCTGAGCTGGCGTGGTATGGTTGGGCGATGGTTCGGTCGGGCCGACCCTGGCAGACCAATGTTCCGTCGGCTTTTCGGACATAACAGCACTGTGCTCCACGACGCCGCTGCCACACATTTGCCACGTCCAGAGCGCTGCTTCACCGCTGCCCGACGGTGCCACCTGACGCGGACCCCATTGACAGTGGGTCCCTATCCAAATTGACATCGACACCCATCGAACGCCGCCTCGACACACGGAAAAATACGGACCCCCATCACGCACGGGTGACTGACACAAAACACCCACCTCACACACCTTCCCGTCTCCGTCTCTAGGCCATGATCGGAACAAATCGACGCTCGGTGGCATGGTGGGGTGATTAATCCTCCATTACCATCACGCCGAATGCGCCGAATGAATTCCTCATTCGTCTCTCCCCTTTGCTGCCCTCGACCCATTTCGGTGTTCACATACCTCCGACGCCCCGTAACTGCCCCCGCGTGCCAATGCGCGACTGCCGGACATGCGTGCCACCGCCAACGCCAGCGCACAACGCCCCCCTCAAACAACGCCCACAACCTCTCGGCTCGGCCATCCAGATCATTCATAGAACCTCTTCTGTCACCCCTTTAGCAGGGCCCCTTCCCATTCCAGCCAATCGCAATCACGATTCAACACAGGACTGAGCTCCGTCGGTATCCAAAGCATGGCCCTGGTCCCTTTTTCCTTTTTCGGATGTCGACGTCCAATAATCTCCCGGTAACGTTTCGCTTTACCCCGGATACGCCGTGCGCTTGCACGATCCGGCACGCTTCGAAGCCAGTCAGCACATGGTCCCCTTGCGCAGCAACAACATCAGAATGTAACCAAAATAGTCCGAAACCAAACCCAAAACGACTTGTCCAGTGCGCGGCATCTCCCCGATCCCCATCTGGCGTCCTCCGACCCTTGCCCCGCATATTCGTTCAAGGTACGAGGACGTCCGAGGAATGCTCCATATGCACAAGCATCCATGTCCATCGCATCGGTTCGTCGAGCGCGTCGACGCGCTCGTCAAGCCACATCGCCGCCGACGGATCAGATCCCGCTCTACAGCGCTACGCTGGTGTCTGGTCTCTTGCCCCATATCGCAGTAAAGATACAGCAATCGGGGGCCGAAGCACCTCACCCTTCCGAGCCCGAGCGACAGTTTCCCTTCTACATCCACTACAGCATGTGCACCCACCCACCCGTCCGCTACCGATCCTTCTCGCGATCAAACAAGATTTTCAAAAAAAAAGGAAATACAACGACGATGACACCTCGAGACTCTTCAACACGGCCCCATCCAGGGACAGCCCCAAAAGTCTAAACGCCAAGCGTCGTCGTCTCGCGCGCGCGTGCAAGTATCGGTAACCCAAAACATGTAGCCACGTCGGCACCAACGTAGTTCTTATTGTCATGACGAAAGGGCGAGGATCGGGCATCAGTTCACATGCTCAAGGCCGGCCCTCGGCCCACAAGTAAAACTCGACCTCGTGTATACTATTAAGAACTCGATGTGAAACACGAACATGTCGACAGAAACGCCCGTGACTGGGCAACGTAACACGCATTCCGGGGCTTCGCGCCTCGCCTTAGACTAAATACGAGTTTGCGCGTTGAAATTAGAAACATTTATCGACGCACGGCTCGGAACGATCGGGTCGTGCATGATCCCAGCTCCGATCGCCGTCTAAACCCTTTATACCCTTTATTTTTATTTGACACAGGAGGTTACAAGTACTGTAACCCCCAGCCGCCGGTCGTGCCGATGTTCCGACGTCGACGATAAGATGTTGCATCTCGCACACCTCGAAACAAGGCTGATCACTGCTCGCAGTCGTTCGATCCCGACAGAAACGAAATCTGCGACGATGTATATAACCAATTATGATCTTCGCCGTATGATACAACTAGCAGAGGACTCCAAAGAAGGATAGCGACTTTTTTGTTGGTCGACAGAGCGTATGAGGGGAAACGGTTACAGGAGAGCCTCTGGCAGCAAAAGCGACCGAGGGTGGTGTGCCAAGTGTGATGGTGCGAAATGACGGGGTACAGGTCATGCGGGGGAATCAACGGTGTGGAGAATAGTTTAGCATCTCGCATACGCGTGGGGCAAGCAAATCCAGAGAAAGCAACAGAAAAAAAAGGAAAACACAAAAGAAAACAGAAATAGCAAGAAACGCATGCATGAGGAAGCCCCTCACGGCACCGGGAACCAGGTAATGGTTCGACACCAGTGAGCGAAGGACGACGAGAGGGACCGACGTAGTGGCGACAACACGGGGGGCGAGTGCGCTACCATGGTCTTATAGGTCGTTTGATGTTCGTAGGTTCGCCCTCGCTCTCGTCGCTCTCGGGCGCGTGTCGGGCGGAAGTACGCCTATCTGGACCTGCAGACAGCACCGTGCTCTTCCAGTGGTAGTCACCCTCGCTACTCATTCGGTGGTAGTCTGCTGCACCGGGGTGGTGGGCAGACACGCGGAGGTCCGGGTGCTCATATACATAGGGCACCTGACCGGGTCCGTTCACCCGCCTCACGCGGCTTTTGAGCGTCGAAATATGCCCCTCGGTCGATCGTGGGGTTGCAGGAGAGACGGGGGAGACCGCGCCCGCTGAGCTACCCTCGTGCGACGAACGCTGCGTGGAGCTGAACTCGGGGGGAGACGCACTTGCAGGCTCGTAGTGGGGCCTTGCACGCATGGAGTCACTCGACCACGATGCAGGCGCCGGAAATGAGTGAGTAGGTCTATCGTATCGTCAGCAAAGGGCTTTATCGGTGGAGCGAGCGACAGACCTCACGGACATGGAGAACGAGCGGTGTCTTGCCCAACGGGCATCGTCCGCTTCGGACCCAGCGTCGTCCATCTTCAGTCGCTCCAGGACGGCAGCGGAATCTTGCGATGATACGCCGCGCAGGTCCTCAAGTGCCGATATGGGTGGTAATGCATAGGAAGGATTGCTGACGTGACGGGGAGGCGCGAGGGGTTGAATGGGTGGCAGCTTGATCTCGTCGCCAGGCAATCTGGCACCTGACCGTGGATCTAAGGCGGGATCATGAAGGTAGATGGAGGGAATGTCGAGAGACATGGACTCGGTGGAGGCTTTCCGTTGAGTGACGACAGAGCTCGGG
This sequence comes from Boletus patriciae, assembly GCA_038093075.1. Taxonomy (NCBI): domain Eukaryota; kingdom Fungi; phylum Basidiomycota; class Agaricomycetes; order Boletales; family Boletaceae; genus Boletus; species Boletus patriciae. The sequence continues at coordinate 10,730 of JBBPRK010000430.1, read as the reverse complement.
TAGGGCGAATAGCGCGATCGCAGCGAGCGTTCACGGACGAGGGGCGATGTGGATCCAGGGGACGGTTGGCGACCTCGTTGCACCGGGGAACTGACACGTGCATCGGTGAGTTGACGAGGGGGCGGATAAGAATACGGCGCATTGTACATGCGCGGAGAGGTGCCTTGGTCAGCGCGATGATAGGGGGCAGCATGTTCGGAAGGTCCAGGGTGGACGGGAATGGTGGAGGACCAAGGTGGCTGAGAAAGCGAGGTAGATGATATAGGCGCTGCGGATTGATTTGTCCGCCGAGGTCGGCGGCGGCCAGATGCGGTGGACACGACCTGGCCATAGCCAGCCTGATCGGGGGATAGACAAGTGGCGGGGAACGTGGGACTACGGAGGGACGGTGAATTCCAAAGGAGGGTGTGCAGGGGAGTGAACGTTACCCAAAGAGAGGGACGAGGTCATCACGTATTGGCCATGCAACACTGGAGCGGGTGGATTAGGAGGTCAAGGGTGGAAATGAATGAGGTACACACCGACGTGACAGGCGAAGAGCGACCTAACGAAGCGAGATGAGGCGCAATGGACGGCATGTCATGGGGGGCGCTCACCTCGTAAGGCATCCAGGTTCCTTGTATTTTGAGATAGCCTCCGCGCACCCGACGGATGACAGGAGCCAGGTCGGGTTGGGAATCGATCATCTTGACGATGTCGGCTGAAAAGGGCTAAATGGGGGAATGGGTATTACGCGGAGTGACCGACCTTTGGAATTGCCGAGCGCTGGGGCACGCGATGAGCACGGGTGGCGAGGGGAGGGGAGGGACGTACCTTTCCAGATGCCGGTCCAGAGGATGTAGCCGTCATCGATGTCCATCATGATCCACTGGCCATTGAGCGGGTACTCGTAGACGGGGCTGCGGAGGGGTGAGCGTGGGGGCGAAGAGGGGAGGGAACGGCTGACATGTAGCCCCTTGGATCGTTGCTGGTGATGTACCTGCCCTTTGTGACCTGGTGATGCGGGCTGGCATAGGGACGGAAGCGAGTGCCAGTTGTCGTGGCGGAGGGGGGCGAGGAGGAGGAGGAATCCATGGCGGAGGATGAGATCAGGTGGGGGTATAAGTAACGCAAAACCCGGTAAATGAAGACTCCGCGGCAAAATTAGCAGCGCAACGGTCTCGGGGCCACGTCGACGAGGAAATGTGACAAGGTTGCGTGACATGAGTGCCATCGAGCGTGACACAATCTCGGCAACCGCAGCCTCACAGCAACAAACCCAAATCGGGCGAGCGAAACTGGTCACCGAAGCCCTGCTGTTCCCTCGGCACCGCCAAGATTTCAGATCCAGGCACCCACGCTGTCCCCCTTCCGGGGCCTGACTCGCGCCACGCTTATCGGCCCGCCATCCCGCCCATCCCACCGACGCCACCCCCCGGTTCAACCCATCACCCAGCCACCGCGGCACACCGCACCCGGCCTATCCCGGCCACTCCACCCCGTCCTCGCTGTGCATGAAACAGGGCAACCCTTCCCAGGCGTGCCCTTCCGATAGCGTTTAGCAGCCGGGCCACCCGGCGGAAGCTCAATATAACCCGATACGGATTCGAAGCGCGTCGCGGCGCGTGCCTTGGAATTGGAAGCAACAGACACCGTCGATCACCCTCGATGACTCACCTCGTTCCCACCACTCGCTCTCCCTCATTCCCGTCCGTCGGCCATGAAAACGCAACTTTGCATGCAGGGCCAACTTTTTTCCGGCGGTACCGAGTCTACTTCCTCAGGCTCTCTGCTTGGAACAATCATTACGCATCCATCGTCCCGGGTGTAAATTACTACACGACCGCACACACGCGTCCTCTAGGCTCTAGTACCAATCGGGCATCGTCTATCTCCTCCATTACATGTCCCCGTGTCCATGGCCCTCGGCTGCGTACCGACGAAGCACCTCCCGTGCTTCTTCCCCACCCTTGCTCGTCGTGTACAGCACGTCGCTCAACTCGAATCCGTTGAACTGGCTCGCTGCACATATCGTATACGCACCCATCTCGTGCCACCCGAGCCAGTCCCCAACTTGCAGCCCACTCGGCAGCGTCACCGACTTGCACACCTGGTCCAGCGAATCACATGTCGGCCCCCACACGCTGCTCGCCGACATGGCCTCCGTCCCAGACACGTGGAACGACCCGTTCATGGACAAAACGTGCGGCGCCACCACTTGATGATCGAACATGATGCAGTTAAAGGCACCGTACACCCCGTCGTTGATGTAGTCTGTGCATGTATGTCCGCCGCGGTCAATAAAAAGAAAACATAAAGAAAGCACCACACTCACACATCACGCTTGGGTCTTGGGTTTTCAAATCAGAACCACCCTCTTGCTCAGGGAGTCCCTCGTTCATCGGCGCCCTCCGGGCAATGATATTGGTCGCGAGGCTGAATGCCCGAGACACATAGTACCGCCCGGGCTCCGCGATCACTTTGATCCCCGTCCGATCTGGAAAGTATTGCTGAATCGCCCGCGTCAACACGGACGCTGCCGTCTCCAAACGTCCGTCTTCGAATCCGCCCCCGACATCCAGCAGCGAAAATTGATATCCGACCTGCGACCCCATATCAAACGCGTCACGCGCACGTCGCACCGCGTCCTCGTAGATCGTCGGATCATAACATCCACTCCCGACGTGGAAACTCACACCGATCACGTCAAGGTGCAGTTCCCGTGCTTTCGTCAACAGACGAGGTACCACTTCCAGAGGGGCCCCGAATTTGACACCGAAACGACAGACACTCTTGGAGTCGTCGGCCAGGATACGCACGACGAGTTTCGCCCCCGGGTGCGCACGTGCGATCTTGTACAACTCGTCCTCGTTGTCAAACGTCATCTTGTCCACGCCCACCCTAGCAGCGCTCCGGATGAACGACGTCGCCTTGCATGGGTTGGCGAACAAGATCCGGCTGGACTCTACCCCACCAAGAGCCAATACCTTGGCGATCTCGCCGTTGGAAGCGCAGTCAAAGCCCGCGCCCAACGCAGCCAGTAGCCTCAACACATACGGGTCGGGGTTGCACTTGATGGCTGTCACACGACATCCGTGAGTAGCAGGACGGGACCGACGAAGCAGATTACAGACCGTAAAAGGGCTCAATGTCAGGCATACACTGAAGCCAGCGTTGGTGTTGACGGTACACTTGGCCGAGATCGGCCACAAAGAACGCTTTCTCAGCATTGATCCTGTTTTCGGCCGCCTTGCATGAGGCGTTCATAATGCCGTTCCTGAGATGGACATCGGGGTGTCCCCGGAGGAGCGGCGGGAGGGATGCAAAGATATTCTCAGCCTCTCCCTCGTCCACCGTCAAATCCAATTTTTCGTGAATCAAAGAGAGGTCCTCGGGCCGGTCCAAGGCTGGTGTATCGCGAAATCCCGGAGAACCTGGGAAGGAAGCGGGTGCCTGGCAATCGACGGGTGTTGGTGGAGAGAGTATATCGACGCGAGACATCGTTGTCTTATCGGGAAAACCCAAGGGATCTATCGTGTCTAAACGGAAAAGATGCGTTTTTTCGAAAAAGGGTATGTTCACGCGCTTGAGTTTGAATTTTGGAAACCTCGAATTACCGAACCAGAGTCGCCACGGTTGCGGAGGTGCCGGGCTAGCCAGGACGGTAATAGATAGGGTTTACTTCAGAAGAAGGATCCTCGCCTCGAATAGCGAGGAAAAGGGGGAAAGGGGGGAAAAGGAGTTAAAACAGACGAGTGTCAAAGAACAGAGAAGATCGCAGAGAATAGAAAGTCGCTGTCAGGGAGGTTCGCCTTTGTCGAGGATGAGAAGAGAGGGAAGGCGGGAAAGAGGCTTTAAGACGTACCACGAACTGATGACCACCTGAAAATAGACCAATCGATGAGCGCAGGTGAGAAGGGGAAAAACCGGGATGAAAAGCTCACTCGAGGGTCAGCAGGCGGAGATCGTTGTTCCTTTCCTGATCAGTAATGGTGGCACTGTGGGTCTCTGGAGGTCGCAGGGTACGCCCTAGGCAAGTACACACGACGACGACCGAGATGGTTGCGATTTGTGTCTGCGTAGCAAAAGCGATTGGTAGCTGTTTCTTCTTTTGCAACTAGAGTGGATCAAAAATTTCTTGATCGATGACACGGATCGATGCGTGTTACGTAAACACCTCTGCATTCCATCGTGACAGCGCCCATGAGGCCGCGCCGAGTCGCATGTATATAAAGGCCTGACATCGCCTTCAACAAGCTTCAACAACGCCCCACTGCCTGGGCCAACCGGATAGAGGGCGTTATCCCCTCAAATGCACTCCAGGACCTATACATAGCAATTTCACTCGAGAATCTTCCAAGACACTAACAAGTTCCGCTCCGACCCCGTAATGGACCATGTTAAACGGCAATGATTTCCTTCCTGGGGCATCGTGCCATCACGTTCACATTACTCTATGCGGGTCTTCTCGATTCCGCGCAGCCTCGTCGCGCCACATGCAACATGTTCCGGCTCGAAACACACGATCCACGCACCCTTTCCATCTTATGATGCGCTGGAGTCTCGTAACCCTCGTTGCAGAACGTGGTCATCTTCACATCATTTCCGAGCATCCCACATCACGCCACTCCTTCGCAAGTTCCTCCCGCCAACGACGCATGACTGTTCGAATCGAGGTCTTGGCATGCATGGATGGCGTGCTGCCAACTCCATCGGCATCATTGCCCACGGTTCCTGGAGGTGATGGCATCGCCGTTCAGGAGAATGACATACGCCCTGGAAACATCGCCCCCGGGACGGGGGTTGGAGATAGATGAAAAGAGTGCGTGCCACTTCCATTACCGCCGAGGTCAAGGGCAGGACACCACGAGGAACGTTGGTACCCGTCAGTCGGTCCCCTTCTATCCCCTCATCACGCGTATTTGGAAGGTTTAGCATCGAAAGCGCACCACATGTGGGTACGGATAATCCCAGTTTCTCGTTCTATTGTGCTGTTTGGTCGGAAGAACCATTTAATTCCGTACCGACACCGAACGGACCGATCAGGGTTCCGATTCAAGCCGCCGCCGCATCAAACAAAAATGACGACCCTAAAAATTTCATCCACCTTTACAGTAAGTATGGGTCGCCACTCCTTTTTTTCATGTATCCTAGATAGGCATGAAACCTGGGACCCTCGCGAGGCTGGGTGTGACCCGCACGCGTCCGCTCGCCGGTGCGTCACGTCAACTTGATCATGAACTTTAACACCTGGCCCACGCTTCTACTGACAAAGACTCCTCTGTCTCCCCCATGCGGCAGTATGCACCGACTCATTCCGGGATACCATAAGACAAATAATAATATTTCCCCCATCAAATAGCACGGCCGTCAGCACAGCCGCACCAGAACTTACTCTATCTTGGTACTTATCTTTCCGTGATTTCGATCGGGAAGCCGTGTGAATAGATTAGCCAAGCCCTGGTGGCCTCGATAATCGCGGGAAGAGATGCGAAAGTGTATGTGCTTTGTTCCCTCGTTACTGAAAAAATAAACGGGATCTCCATGTCGTGTTGATTACTTGCCCCCCCTGTGCATGTTCAGGGTCAAAATAATGAAACGAAGTTGTGTGTGCGCTTGTATAAATGTACGGACTGACGGCGGGGGAAAAATGCAAAGTTTCGAGAGGAATGTTCTTTGTATGACGTAAGGGCTGATGATGGTTGTACCTGAAGGCGTTTTGACGACGCCGGCCGGCCAGGGCAGAGTATCTCGTCCGCCTTTGTTAGGGCCTCTGTTCGCATGGTACTTACACGAGGGATCAAACGTGCGTTTGTTGCGTTTAGCTGGTGCTGAGCACGGTTGATGCATGTTATCGATTTCATCACGTATCCAAGATGGAGGCTTGGCAGGATTGCTTCACACACCATGTGAGAAAATGGCGGGCGGGCGCCCCGGGTCGCGCTGTCGTCGTTGGTGGGTGCCCGTGTACTGTACCACGCCACTTATTTGCCTCGGTCAACGTGCATATGATGGTCACTACGACGTCACATGAGTATCCGACGCGCAGGACAATGTACGTTAGGCAATAAGTGAGCCTAACAAGGGTCCTTTGGAACCGCGAGAATTCCTTACCAAAACGCCTACACGTCGATCGGCCGAGAAAAAAGTACATGCAAATGGTGGCGTTATATGCTGTACCTTGGTCCCAGTATATGTCACCAGTAATATGGCTTGGGAATGGCAGACCACATCTCCAACAGCGCAATAAAGGTGGCCGAAGCTGATATTGGCAGGGGTGTGAATGCGACGCGAGCACGATCAACTCCGCGGATGCCGTGGTGGACGTGTGGTGATGTGGATTAACGATCCCACTCTATCAGACCCCCGAGAGGCAGATGTTGTACGACCACGCGTTTGCCCAAAACCTCTACCTACGGTAGCGGGCGGGTGTGAATACGATCGAGAGGCGAGCCGCGTGTTTTTGACTTGCCTGGTACATTTCGAACAGGCCTTTGTTTACCTTGGCCCAGCTCTGCACATGCGCCGCAATCGAGTATAATTGAGATGAGTGCTCAAAGAACGGGCCGTACTTGACTTGATGGATCCTTGCGATCGCCATGAAATACAGATTGTCAAAGCTATCGGTGGGATGTGCGTCTTTGGCGAGTTTGACGCTGAGGATGGCGTTGACGGGTATCGTCGTCTGGTCTAACAAATAAAAAATGTTACCTGGAGCCGAGGTGAGGTACGATGGGAGGGGCGTGCCTCGAAGTTGCCCGCTCCCAAATAGATATGGGAGGAAGCTGTAATCATCTAGCCCCCAAACACCATGGCTCCCAGCCGGTTCGAGCTTGTACGTATCTTGCAAACGCCAGCAGAGGCGGAGATAGCGTACAAAGACGTGGAAGACAAGGGCACGTTCGTCCGGTGGGTGCGGTTGGACGACACGGAGGAGCGTGAGGGCGCAGAGGAACAGGGCAAAGGCGGTTTCGTGACCAGTACCGTAGTCGAGACGACGGAAGCTACCAAACGATTCGATAAAATAGGGCTTGAGGAAACGGATGGCGGGGATGCGGGTCGGGCCGAGTAACGTGCTTAGGAGGTTGTCGGATTCCTGCAATGTGGGGGTGAGCGGCGCGCGGTGTATACGTTCGCGGTGCGTAGTGGATGGGGCGGTACTTGCCCTGATGAGGCGGTCGCCCCAGTAATCTCTGAAGGTTGGGTTCCCGAAGCGCGGCGTGGCTGTTCCAGCTTTTGAGGGTGGCGACACGTCGATCCACTTGTCGAGCGTGTCCAGAAGGGTGAGGAGGTCGATTACGGCCTAGAAGGCAGGTGCACTGAGGACCGAATTGGTCACGATGGAGGGAGCTTACCTGGCTGCAACCCCCGGAAGCTGCATCTGAATCGGATGCGCGTGGTACGGTGTACCCGACAACTGATTCGTTCAGTCGGCGTAGGAACAGTTGATAATCGTGATACCCCGTCGTCTGCTTCCAATGAGCGACGTCCTCCTCGTAATGAATTTTCTGCTCGGGTGACTTGAAAGAGTCGACCAGGTCGGATAATGAAATTTGGCGAAGATCCCGCAATGCGGACTGGGTAGTCATGACAGTGTAGTGGTTCACCCAATAGTGTAGGCCGGCTCTTCGCCGCGATCTGAAGCGACGGTGTGTAGTATGTTAGTCGTCTGCCGCCCATGTGAGTCACAACAGGGGCAAGTCACGCGATACGATGACATAATACGCGTTTCAATCTTGGAGCGCGTCCCACGACGACACGTTCTCTCGCTACCTGACCGCATCGTTCACCACACCCGCCACGACGGACACGAAACCCCAACCATGCCTCCTTTCGATGACTGGAACGTGATTGATGACGAGGAAGAAGAAGAACTACAGGACACGTCGGTCAGTCTGCATGGTCCTATGTGCCTTACCGAGTAACCCCTATTTCGTAGTTCTTCGAAGGGAAACGAGATGTGATCCTGTTTTGCATCGACTGTTCTGAGTCTATGCACGAGCTCCGAGATGATCCCGTGTACGACAACGTGCAGACGTCCCACCTCCTCGCAGCTCTCGACGCCGCTATGCAAATCCAGAAAAAAAAAGTTATTGTCGGTCCGAACGACTCTGTTGGAATATTACTTTTCAATACGGTGAGATCGTGTTCACGTTGCTTTCTGACAAGACGTTCAACGATGTGGAATTTGACCCAGACGCGACCCAACGAGGTCAAGGGTTATGCTTCTGAGATCAAGACAAACTCTTGCGTCTACCAGCAAATCGCACCAATAAGTGCACCAACAATACAAGACCTCATTCGCTTGATTGATGGTATATATGTTGTCTTTCACATGTGTCGATTTTATTCAGTATCGCATTCTAAAGAGGCCAGAGAGGACCCGGATCTACTCCGGAATACCTTCCCTCCTGTTCAAGGAAGAAAGATGCCCATGGGTGATGTGTTCACGAGTTGTAACTGGGTGATACGCGATGGGTTGTGTAGCTTTCGCGTTTCGCGACGGGATGCTTGCTGACTGTTTTTCAGTGCACCCAAGACAGCATCAAAGCGCGTGTTCTTGATCACGGATGACGATAATCCGCATCCCAATAGCAAGCAGTTACTCACTTCCTCCAAGACAACTCTCATCGTTTGTCGTTTGTGGAAATGATTTGCAGGGTCAGCTGACCACATTGACAGGACCTTACCCAGGCCGGCGTGCAAATCGAACCGTTTTTTATTTCCACTCCAGAAAAGCCGTTTGATCCAACAAGGTTTTACTCCGTCCGTTTTAAAACCTTTCCTCTGGGTGACGCGTGTGACTAAACGTAAAATGACAGTCTGTCTTACCGTCCAATACCCTTGGCGAGGATGAGGGCGAGGAAGATCCGGGGATGCTCCCAACATCTATTTCAATCACAAGGATTGATGACCTCCTTTCGCAGATGCGATTCCACGAGGTCCCAAAGCGTGCCCTGTTTAGCATTCCGTTTGAACTCGGCAAAGGGTTCGTGATCGGTGTAAAGGGGTAAGTTTCTCACACAACTCTTTGGAGCGTGCAGCAGTGCCTTAGCGTCTACCAGTTATGGCTTAATCACCGAACAAAAGAAGGGATCATATAAATACTTTATTGACCTGGGAGATCGAATGGAGGTCGCAAATAGCCGAACGGTCTACCTTGACGAGGTTCCTTTCGACTTCCACGGCCATGCAACGGGTTCACTGACCCTCTTATAGGATCAACAAGCGGAGGTAGACCGCCATAAGATACTATTGGGCGGGAAGTTAGGCACCGGTACGGCTGACGTAGCTGATGAAGATGAGGAAATGAGCATGTCAATCACGAGGACGGTGAAACTTGGCCACAGAGTAAAGTCGCTTCGGGTTTGGCTGGCCGATGGCGTGCTGAATGACTGTCTACACAGCCGTTCTATACCGCGGATGAGGTACGGTCTTTCCGTACTATGGAGCTTGAACCCGGTAATACCTACTCTAAGCCCTGCTATATTACATGACCACATTCTCACCTCTCTAGGCCTCAAGCTTCTTGGCATCAAAAACAAGTCTGAGGTTGCATTCGAGGACAATGTTAAACATGCCTTGTTCATTTATCCAGACGAGTTGGTGAATGATTCAGTGCTATGTGCATCATTTCCTTTCTAAGTGCCCTGTTATAGAAATACTCTGGAAGTAAACGCACATTTAGTGCTCTTCTGCAGAAGATGCTAGAGAAGGGAAAAATTGGATTGGTCCTTGCCCTAGTCCGACGCAACGCTACTCCTGTTTTCTGCGCCCTTGTACCACAGGTGGGTGATATTTAGCTTGCTCTCTAGATCGCTAACCTCGAAACATACTTTTAGGCCGAAACAGTGGAAGAGGGCGGATGGAGTGAACCTGCCGGATTCCATCTCATCTTTATGCCTTTTGCTGATGATATCCGCGCTGCGCCCATTACCGAAGCGTTCAGAGGCGCGTCAGCTCCATTCTGTGGATTTCGCTTGCTCACGTTCCTCTTGTATTAGCTACGGAAGAAGCCAAGGACGCTGCGAGAGCTTGGATCGACAAGTTGTGCGTCAAGAATGGTGCATATCCTCCGGACTCGTATCCGAACCCCGGTGTGTATGCGTCACCTCATTTATGTATGCTGTCCCCTCAATCGGCCTATTAGCGCTCGCGTACCATAATGCTCAACTCCAGGCCAGCGCCTTCCGTGAAGAATTCGATACCGAAGCGTTTGAAGATCTGACCCGGCCCAAGTACGATATGATCCACAAGGTTTGGGCGATCTTTGTTGCACCTCGCCGAAGATGATCGATGTATTATGTACACAGCGCGCTGGAGCACTGCTGAAAGAATGGAAAAAGGTGTTGACAAGCGACGAGAATTACAATGCCGTCCTCGCGACGACGGGAACGAAGAGAAAACCTGTTTGTCGCTGAGCTCCAATTTAGTCTGCGTCGCGCTGACGACGGGGGACCTCTTTTTTGCTCAGGACGTCTCGGTGGACGAAGCGGACCTTCGGAGTAGGTACGCGGCAGGAACGCTGGACAAGGTGAGTCGATTGCCACTTCATCTGAGTTCTCAGCGAAGCCTAACGATCGTGACCACAACAGCTTCGGGTCGATCAACTCAAGGTACGTTTCCTGTAGTAGCTGCGTGCCTGTCGTTGCTCACTGAGATACCGTAGGAGGTGCTCAAAACCAAAGGTTTACCGACGTCGGGGAAGAAGGCCGAACTCATTGAGCGCGTGGGCGAGTGGTTGGACAAGT
>JBBPRK010000429.1:0-23349 GCA_038093075.1 Boletus patriciae | reverse complement strand
CTGGGACCCGAACTGCAACAAGGGCACAGCACATAAGCTGAGGCCAAGTCCCACGTCCGAGCGAACTCCAAGTTTCCGGAGTTTCGGCCAGGAGTCCGATCCGTGTCTTGACAATTTCCATGGCCACTTTGTGAGTTTTACCATGAAAACAGTTCTCTCATTGTCAAATTCTGAATGTGCAATCTAGTCTTTCTTGCAGTGTCTTGTATATATTTGGACATGGCATGGTGAAAGCCAGGGTTGTTGAGGTGGGGATAAACAGGTACACAAGGGCTGCAAACCCACATGACATCATGAGATGTGAACCGGGGTTGAAAGCTAACCATGCATATGAATCAATGTTTTCAGATCTCAAGAGACTGGTTTGCTTGACTTCCCTCCATTGAAGACTGTGAAAATAATGATGGATTGCTATATTGCCACTGGAAGACCTAAGAACTCATAAAAACTCATAAAACATTGTAAAACAAGTTGAAATGCAGTCAGACACATGAAAGGAGATTTATAATGTCATTTCTATTGAATGAATGGTAGAGGTGCCTGTTCATGAAATACAAGAGCCTCTTAGAGTCATATATGAAAGTCAACTAGGAGGTTCATTTTGTATTTCAAGGTTTGAGATACACACTTTACTACACTAGCCCTACACCACGTATTCTACCATCTCATCCTCTATGGCATCCATAATGATTTGTCCACCTTCTTCAAGTGACTGAACCATGATATATGTAGCTTACATAACACACAATACAAGGGGTGCCACATTGGTCCTGGATAGCAAGGTCAATAATACTGTCATAAGTTGAGTAGGTGGTATATACCAAAGGGCAAACATACCAACCAGAAGCCCACACATGACCATGTAAAATGGCCTGCTTGATTTTTCTGAAGGGAGAATAAAGATGAAATTGTGATATCTGGCAGATTCATGAAAGTGGGGAATATGCATATTGACAGGTGGTGTCAGAGACAGTATTTCCTCCTCTTCTCAGCCTAGTGTGGGAAGGAGAAGAAACTCCTTAGAGGTTGCCAGCTTCCAGAACTCTGGAGCAGGACTTGGCACAGCAGGACTTTATCTTCAGCTTGTGTGCTGCACCTGAGTTTCAAGTCTTGGTGTCCTGAATTTACTTGGTTGTTTGGAGCCTATCAGAGGGGAGTGAAGGACTGGTGTGCCTGCATGGCAACATTGAGTCAGTCTGAGAGAACTCCAAGAGTTTGGGGATGATAGGATAGGTCAGTACTCAGCGTGCTCAGAGATATGTAAGTTGGATAGACTTGGAAGTAACTACTAAGTGGTGGTCTATGACTAGAGGATGACAGTGAGTATAGTTCCATTTAGAGTTCTAAGTCCAAGATTGACTTCAGGGGAACAGATGAGAAGGTCAGGTGAGGGAGTCAAGAGGACAAGTGAAATTGAGGGCATAGTTAAGGGACAGTGATGTGATGATGAGACAACATGACAAGGAGACAAGATGAGATATTTGAACTAGAGAACTACAGCTACAATATATGGGTTTATATAGTATAGTTACAAGGCAGTGGCTAAAGGCTGAAAGCAGTGTGCTCAGAAAAGGTACTAGTCCAAGCTGCAGCAAGGTACAAGATCCAGGGCAAATGAATGGGGGGCAGTACCTAAATGTCCGAGTGGTGTAGATACTGGAATCTAAGGGCAAGCCTAATACCAGTGGAGGTAAGTGGGTGATAGAGGTAATGAGATGATTGAGTCTAAATGGGATAGTCCATATAAGGTCATATAGTCTGAGTGGCTGACTGGAATAGTCTGTATAAGGTGATATAGTCTGAGTGGCTGAATGGCCCAAGTAATCTGAGGTGGGAATGAGGTTAGTGGACTAAGTATTCCAAGACAGGACCAAAGTTGAGGGACCCAGGTGAACCAAGTGGTCTGAGATAGTCTGAGGTCAGGGTTGGACTTGGTCAAATTCTGGGATCTGACAGGAGGGACAGCATCCAGAGAAGGAAAAGCCTCAAGGCAGTGGTCCTGCTCAACATTTTCGCAATCATCTGAATGCACTCACCTCCATTCCAGATTCAGCATGCTTCATTCTTGCCATGGTTGATGTAGGCCTGACAACATATGTATGGTCTGGCATAGCTGCTCAGCATTTTCCATGGATATGTTCAAGTTCAACAGTGTATTATGCCAATCTAAGTGATGTTGGCAAAGGTGAATAGTGAGACAGTGAATAGTACTGATGGATCATTGTGGTGAAGCTGAGACCAGTGAAATTATGGTTCCCACTCTGACTGGGAGGAGAGGTTGAATTTGGTGGAGGTGACATGGGGGTTGATGGTAGCAGATGGAAGGTTACATGGTTTCTGCAAAATTTGGATCATTAGCCAAAGTACGAATGCCTAGAGGATCTTGCCAAGAAGGCTTATCCATTGCCCACATTTGATGGCTCAAATCAGCTGCAGGTTAGTTTGTGAGCACATCAATCTATGAATGTGATCAGTGGGTGGCTCACAACTTCATACTAAGGACTTGCTGGGCTTCTGTTCCTTGGTTATCGCACATGCCTCTTCCAATACATATGCACCTCTTCAAGCAGCTTCCTACCATCCAATGTGTTTTTATCCCATCTAACATATTTCTTTCCCATCCATGTTTTTCTTCCATCGGATATGTTTCTTTCCCATCTGTGTTTCTCTCCCATTTGACATGTTTCTCACCTATCTGATCTGTTCCTCTCCTACTGCCAGTGCCACTTTTGGCCAATTGTCATATGCACCTTCACACACATGTTACCAACCTTATGGGTGATGCCTGAGCAAGAAGCTTTCCTGCAAGAGTTCTTTACCAAGTTCACATAGTGTTAGGCCAAGTGTGATTACAGCAGCTTCTGGTTGTCATTCTATCAGTGCTGGTTTGCCAAATATCCTGAGTGAGCAATTGTATTTCCAGATATACCTGGTGATACATATATGTAGGACTCTTAGAAGACCAGAAAGCCATGCTGGCCAAGGCCATAGAAACTCAAAAGCATGTACATACTGAAAACAGTATGAGGTCATCATGCTAATATATGATGTAGCAATTGTGCAACAAGCTCTGCAATAAGGGGGCCAAAAAGAAGACTCTGGCAGCCAAAGACGCAGATGCCAAGGCATCCACAGCATTGATAGCTGATCTGATTCAATCAAAGGAGGACAGTAAATGAAAGCCATAGGAAATCAAGGTGTACATGACATAGGGGAAGTGGTCACTATGGCTACAGTGGCTTTGGGCGGTCACAAGAAGAGAAGCTGCTACCCATGCTGGTCACCATTATGAACAACACACACAAGATGTTCAAGAATGAGTTGCCTGAGGTCTTGGCTAAGGTAGAAGAGCACTGGAAGGAGATGGTGGCTGGAAAAGAGCAAAAGGGCAAGCAGAAGATGAAAGATAGATAGATAGTAGTGAGTATCAGCACAAAGGGAGTTTGCCTGGGGACTTACACCACTGACTGTTACATTTCTTTTTCTTTTTAAAAGAAATTCCATTTATGTCCTATTGGGGTGCTCTACCCTATGTATGACACTCTGGTCTAGGTACTAATGAGGCATCCCGTGCCTCTGCTGCATCCCTGATTCTCTGAGTGCCCTAGAAGGTGAGCCTAGGGCCCCCCTCTAGTCCTGTTGTTTCTACCAACAGTTTTAGACAGACAAATCTTCCAATCAGCAGCATCTTGAATGACACATGACATGTGTGTTGTGGACTGTGTGATGGGTGACATAAACTTGAATCACCCAAGAGTGGGTATGGGGGGAATAGGGGTGCAGCTCAAATATAAAAAGATGAAAAAGAAAAGGGAGAGATATGAAGATTTGGAGAATTTGGAGGCTATTGTAGATTTTGGTGTGGGTCGTGGGTCGTGGGTGATTGGGGGTGGATGGGGGTAACTTCCTGATCTCTTTCAAATGTCAATATCTCAGACCCTCTTCTTTGCTGACTGAGTCCCTATGGCCTCACATGTTGGAGGCCCTTCTGCCATCAACAAGTTGGGGTAGGTGTCGTGTTTTGGTGGGTTAGATTCTCAGTCTTTCATGATCAGCATATGCTGAGTCTATAGTACAAAGTGTCAGTTTTTCATTGGTGTTGTGACCATTACATTAACTAACTCACTCCCACACTCACACCATTTTTAACCAGATTGCTGGAGCTGACCAGTTGGTTGTTTAGTGTCTTGATGGGTGGACCCATACCTGAGACTGGAGGGAAAATTGAGGCATGCAGTTTACATAGTGGCATCATAGACCTGGAAAATACCTTTGACCATGCTTATCTGGGGTTTAATGATGGCATCATGCAGCCATGCAGAGAATTTATTGACCACATGACTGGTAAGTGGTTGACAATAGGTATTGATTTGCTGGGAATTACTGAGTGCTTAGCATTTGCCATGATGAAGGAAAGCATCAAGCAGGCCAACCAAATGTCCCTGGGACTAGAGCTTGAATCTGGACCACCAGGCCCTGGACCTAGTCACACAACTGACGATGCACAGACTCATGGATCACAAGATGTGGGAACTTCCATACTTCCAGCCCTGCCACTTGCCCAGGCTTTTACATCAGCACCACATGGCCATTGAACCCCTCAAAAACCTCCTGGCCAAGTAGAACTGCTGCAACCCCTCCCTGCAAGCAATACTGCCTTGCTGCCCAGTGAGTCTGCATGTGCTTCTGTGGATGTCTTGTCTCTTGTGATCATGCAAGGATTACCCATGGTGCAAATTCAGCATGTTCTGTTCAACCTACAAACTCAAGTCATCCAGTCCATGGCTACTGTGCAGACACTGGTGGTCATTTCAAACTCCAGCCCACAAATTGTCCAGTCCAATCTTTTGGCAACTGACTTAGTCATGCAGACACCAGCAGTCATCTCCAACTCCAGCCTGCAAGTTGGCCAATGCAACCCCTTAGCAGCTACCATGGCCCCATCGGCCATGCAGATGCCAGTGGTTGCTCCTGACTCTGACCCCATCCAACTGGCCCACACCATAGGCACAGGCAAAAGATCCCAGACCAACACTGCTGACCACCCCCACAGAATCCAGCGGAAAGCATGCATGTTAGCCATCAAAGCCTAACACAATAGCAAATTCAATTGGCACAGAATCCAACACTCCCAAGGCCAAGTATGTGGCTAATCATGAATATATGTATGGGTACAACTAATATGCGGTCCAGGAAACAGCAAACAAGGTAGCTTCCTCCCGGGGTGGGGTATACAATGTGGATAAGAATGAGTGATTAACTACATAATGTATCAGCATCAGTAATATATCATCAGTCCAAGTCTCTTTGACTATAACAATGACATGTCAGTCTTCCATGAGGCCTGAGTGATGGTGATAGATCGGCATAGTATAGGCAATATTTATATCAATCAGTCTTGTTGGCTGTGAGATATGTATTATGAACTCTGGATGGGTATGTGGTATGATGTATCACACTTAGAGTTGACCCCAGCAGTGCCCCCCACTACAGTTGTAATACCTAGTAGCGACTGATGTATCAGTTGAATCGCCAAGGCAGCATGCAAAGGATCATACATACTGACCATAATATATCAGTAGTTCAATGAACATGTATGCTGGAATGATATATCAGCCTAATTCAATGAAGGGTAATATGGTTAGCTGACCATGGGGTGATGCATCAGTCGGATCATTAGTGGACTTGGATCATATGTACTGCAATATATATATCTGAGTGATTGAGTCAGAGGGACAGGCCTGCAAAGTAAAATGTAAGGTGGCTTACTGGTGCTGTCAGTTGTCAAGGGAGTATGGATGGAATTGTATGTACTATGATATATATATGACTAATGATGGACAGGCCTGCTCATCAAGATATTTGGGAGTGATGTATCAGGATACAATAGCCATTACTTTGAAATGGTTTATCAAAGGCTCCATTGACATTTCCAATAGTTCTTTCAGGGCGTGTAGGTTATCCTTTGAGTCTTGCCAAAACATGCAACTCATCTACAATACTATTGCCACATTTCTGATATGATTTGCTTGTCACTGAGAATTACCCATTAAACTCTATGTAACTATCCATCTGACCATGACTATCTAATCATTAGTCTCTAAACATCTGACCCTGTCACTCCAATCATTTGACCATTACATCCCATCACTACAGATTAATTATCTAACCACTATCCTTGACTATCTGATCATCTATGGGGTCCTAGCCTGAAACACATATAGATAGCACCGGCAGGCGTCAGATTTACTTAATCAATCTAGATCAATCAAATTGGGAACAGCAGAAGTGCCCACCAGTAATTACCACACTTAACCCAGGCTGGTGATGACATTTAATAGCTGAGACCAGTGATGGTCTGGACCCCCGGCAATTTCTGAACATGATAACATCAAGATCGGATTTTATCAGATAAGGCATTCAGATAGAACCTCCAGCTTGTGGGAGATAAGATGCAACAATTGTGCAATTGTATGTCATGTCGACGAATACTACTTGGTGTTGAGTATTATTGTATGATTTCCCTTTTATACTTACGTTTTTCAGTTGGTCTGTGTGCAAAAATATCTCCTATAAATAGGGTATTTTTAGCACAAATCTTTTCATATCATTGCCAGAGGTCTGATGAAATAGATGGCAGTTGATACTTGTGGAATCAATGCCTACAACCTACCTGGCACCCATCCCAAAGTACTACCCCCCTCACAGTGCTCAGCCCCCTAACCTAAGGTGGGTGTGGTCTGTCAATGGTGTAACGAGCCATTGGCCTACAGAAAGAGGAACATGTGACCATAGGCAAGTTGACACTGCACAGTGTTTATGAGTGATTCCACTTGGACATGCTTCTGAGCTCACCCACCAAATCAGGTGGGTGTTCTTGTTCCAGTCGTGTCCTCCATATGTTAACGTCTGGATACAGTGATTGCGCTCCTAATGGCTGTGTCAGGGGGCAAGGAGGCCTTGCTCGTTCAGACACAGGATATCTTGGGTTCACTCAACGATGCCAAAAAGCTGATGTCGTGAAGAGGTGTGGTGGCATATGTTCCTTGTCTTATCATTATTCTCAGTTCTCACATGATGGACCCCTCTCACTCTTGACACTTGTTGTAGCTCCTCATGCTTGTTTGTTCTCTTCTTCTCTAATTTCCCACCCTCTACATGCATCTGTAGGTTTTACAGTACACATTAGATTAACTTGAGTCTACTTATCCGATCTTGTCTGAGGTGTAACAAGGTGACTGTTCAACATTCGGGCCCAAGTGATTCGTTTTATTTCATACATTACATCAAGGCATCTGACTTGTGGTATAGCTACTTCATGGCCCTCATATCAGTGATATCATCAAGCATGAAAAGATCGTGAGCTTCCTTGACGAGCAGCCCGTCCCTTGCATCATTTGGTCTCTTCATGTCGGTGTAATTCATGTATGGTGGATATTGTATAGTGCCTTCTACCCCCGCCCATTTGAAGTCAATGACCATGAATTTCATCCTATTGTCCTTCTTCACAAAGATGTTGGTATCATGTATGTCTCCATGGACCAAATGGCAAGCATGTAGTATCTTCAGCTGCTCCCTGATGGCCTTGAACAGTGATCTCAGGAGCTGCTACAATCTTATCCATGACTACCATATACCAACCTCCATAGAGCTCTTTGAATCCTCATAGTTTGGGCGCAAAACCCAACTTTGCACAATGCAGGTGAGCCTCCTTGGAGTAACATCAGGCAAATTTGATGCAGATCTCAACTGTAACATCCTCTTATAGCGTTCCAAAGAATACAAGCCCTTTCTTTGTTCCACCCCTCATCAAGCTGCGCCATATAATGGATGTTTTTTGTGCTTTCGTTGTCAAGACACTTGAACTCTGTGCAATATGGGAACAGCATGTTGTGAGACAATGTGTTGACTAATCCATCAGACAAGGATAAGTGTTCATAATGTTCCTTCAATGTTCTGACAGCTTTGCGGAGTATGGCCATGTAATGTGCCACAGTGAGCTGGTTTTGGGTATTGGTGGAATGGTAGTGGAATGCACAAGTTGTTGAAAGAACCTGCATGACAGGATGTAAACTCCACACAGCACCAGTGAAGCCAATATATGGTCCTAGAGAAGGAAGATGTTTCATTTGTCAATATTGAAAATGCAAAGAAACTGGAATACTAACTGGAAAGTACCAGGAGAAAACATGGAAAGGCACACCCTAACATTCTAGTGGCATAGGTCCTTGTTGCCTCCAGGTAGTACATGACAGTTTGCATATATGGCTCTGAATTTGAGGCTGCTGCCTTGTTCTTGAACTTGTAGGGTGGAAGCCCTGGACTATCGAGAGAGAGATTGGTATCCATCACTTACTTAGTTTCCACTACCTTTTCATGGGTGTTGCAGTCGAGATGGACCTCTTTAAACAACTGGTCAACTACTCATACACACTCTGCTTTGTCATCTTACAAATCTGACATGGTATTTGCCAGCTTGCCTACAAACTGGTTATCGTCTTCTGTCATTGTTCCAGTTTGGCAGTCGTTTACAAACTGGCTGAAGACCAGATGGAGTAGTGTCACAGGAATGATTTCCTCAGGGTCATGAGGATGGCCACAGGATATTTCCAGCCCACTGTGTTTTACAGAACAAAGCAAGATGTGAACCATCAGATGGTGACTTCTTTTTGGGACAGGCTTTGATGAAGGCTTCTCACACTGCTTTAATCAGATCCGCCCCTCCAAAGTATGGGTGCCATAATGGAGGAGGATTTGCCAACCCTATCATCCAGTAATCAGAAAAACTCAATCAGGCTGTACAGTCAACTTACTGGTGCTGCTGGTAACTTCGGCAACAACAAGGAAACAGTCAAGGACTGGCACACCCAAGAAATTGGGCACCAGGGTGTCCCTTGGAGCCATTCACCATCACCTGTCTTGTCAGGACACTCCTGAAGTTCATTATCATCTCTGGATATCCTGTATAGGTGGATATGGTGGTTGGCTATGTGTCCAAGATTTGGTTGTGCCTTCCTGATGTGATGTTTAAGTTCACTCATGGTTGCATCACTCACCCAGATTGAAATTTGAAATCTGGTGTCAAGTGTGCTGCCTCATAACCAGCAAACAATCTTCAAGTATGGCGCATCTGGAGAACAAGAATCATAATCACCTTGAAGGACAAGCTTGGATCACCTCCACTACATACCCACTATGACATGGATGTGGCGCTTGGGTGGCTGTTCCGGGAACACCTCTGATAACTCATCATTCCCCATCTCCAAGAGTTCTCCATGCTCCGAGAGGATGAGTTTGCTGAGATTCTCTCAATAGGGTCTGGGTAGATCCCTGGGCTTGTAAAGAGTGAGAGTATCCGCATCTATGTTGTGAAAAGCTGCTTGTTTCTTGTCCTTAATGACTTCTTTAAGGGCAGCAACAGTCTCCATCCTTGAGACTTTAATGTTGAAGGTCCTTGCAATACTATCTGGTCCACAGACCCAACAGTGGAGCATGAGTACTTCCATGTTGTGGTACTTCATTGGATGGACATGGGATTTCTAGATGAGTTGTCTGCAAAGAATAGATGGAGTACCTCAGCAGTTTGGAAGCAGAAGTACCACAATGCAACCACAACGCATGGCGTTTTTTTGAAGTGACATGTTTGTCACATGATGATTATGCAATGGTCATGCAGGCTGCTTGCATGCTGGTCCCCTCCTTGGGGAGGTCACAATAGTACAAGTAGTGTAGAATACCCAGTAGTCACTAAGTAAACCAAGGTAAAAGCTATGTTAGGCTACACCAAGGCATCCGTGTGACTGACTATATTCAAACATATAGTATGCTATCAGCATCACATTATAGAGGAGGGAACCCAAAACCTAACAACCAGGGCTCCCCTCTAAAACCCCAACTCTAAAACACCTGAATCTAACCTTTTATAGCCCTAACAGACATGAAGCTAACCAAACCCTAACTAACCATCGTGGATACTGGCACCCTTGTGCAAACATGCCATTGAAAAGGGTGGGGACACACAGGAGAGCTGGACTCTGTACATACATATGTGCTGCTATCAGGTTGAAAAGCGCTCATTAGTAGAAGTATGCAGTATATCAGGGAAAAGCCCTGCACTAACTGTGTGATGATATTCTGAATACCTTTGGACTGTGGTGGTGAGGTCAGTCACAATGCAATCCACAGGGATGTTGATGGGGGAGGACAAAATGACTCACTGATTGACTGCAACAACTGTGAAGAATGAACAGTTGTTTTGTTAGGTTCCCAGTGGCCTATGGGGGTGGGTGGAGCTTTCTGAGAGGCTGTAGGAAAGGGGCTACCAGCTAGAAATCCCTAACTGGTGGGTAAGGACAAAACAACTCACTGCTCAACTGTAATTGTTGCATAAGATGCACAAATATTGCATAGCATTTCTATAGGTGTTGTAAGGTGTGTAACCTGTAACCCCATCAGAGAGGTGGCCAGACCTGTAGGAAAATGTTTGCATGCTAGGGACCCCTAACTAATAAGGAGACAACAAAAAGACCACTGCTCAACCTGAAATATTGCGTAAAAGGGACCAATGTTGTGTAGTATTCTTAGAGATCCATGGAAATGGTTATAAGTGTCCAAAAAGTGACTGGACTGGTAGTGGACTGGTAGGAAAAAGGCTGGACACATCAGGAAGGTCTAAGTGGTATAAGGGTCAAGATGTACAGGAACCACCCAACCAAATTGTGCAATTCTTGTTGTGTAGGATACCCTGGAATTGTTAGAATATGTCTAAGCAGTTTTGTGGGTTGTTAAGCCCATGTGGTGTTGCCAAGGACTGGTGGAAACAGGAGGGGGACTAGGCACAGTCCAGTTGTGACGTGGGAGAATGGGTGGTCGCACAAGCACTCAGGGGGGTGTCCAGCCATTGCACAAGGTGAGTCAGGACATATCAGAGCTTGAAACCTGTCAGGGTGTCTCAGATAGTACTTGCTACCCAGTTTCAATGCTGGCGCGCACTAATTTACACATTAATTCCAGCTGGGACATAGCTATATGGTCCCAGTGCCCTCAAGTGACATATAGATGGGAGTAATGATTCAAACTATACCCTGCACAAACAAGGGTACCCATGAAGTGTGCAAATACCTGCTTTAGATGACACAAAACACATAGGCAATGAAGTGTACAACATATGTGTTCTATATCTACCTCTAACCTCCAATGCATTTGTAAAAATATACTGGTATGCTTGGGTGGGGGTGGGATTTATTTGTACTGAAACTATGACCAACTGTATTTCTAATGTGGTGACTGACTTGTGACTGACTGTGAGGCTGCAATTGTGACTGACTGACATCATGACCAACCATGCAACCAAAACCACAACTGACTATGAGACTGAAATCATAGCCGACTGTGTGACTGAAACCCCAACCGACCATGTAACTGGCATATCAAGAGCAACAAAGTCAACCTCAAAGCATAGCATGCTACTGAGCCCTTTATTTGGATAAGCCCTACATATGAAGAGCAACAATGGTCATGGGATGCAGAGAGAGGGAATTTGTCATTGTTGTCAGAAGAGTTAGAGCTGAATGTGAGTTGGAGATCATGGTACATTCTGTAGCCTTCAGCAGACAAGTAGCTCCTTTCACCATGACAGTATTAGTTAAACGAAGGGTTAAGAGGATCAGTGACTGATGTCCATCTATCAATCAGTTCTCTAGCAAGAGGTAAAAGATGTTTGATTGATTTGAATAAACAGTTGAAATCTTCTTGAAGGTCCAAAAAAGGATACTGTAAAAGGTGTCCTATTGAAGCCCTATATGTTGATGCACATCTTGTGCGTAGTAAGAACCCTAAATGTCAGGCAAAGAAAGAGACAAGACTGTGGTAGCATGACCATGGATCCGACACAATTCACAGATGATCAAAAAATCCAAAGACTGGAGTATGCCTGCTTGAGAATAGCCCAATGATGCCAAGATGGTATGAGAAAAGGAAAGTTGATTAAAAGCTGATTGTATGATCCACAAAAGGTTGTGGAGTGAGGAGTCAAGTTAAATGAGGAGGAAGACAATTTGGTCAAAATGAGAGTAGACTACAAGAGCAATGCGTGAGAGGGGAGCGAGGTTGAAGGAAGCATAAGGAAGCATGGGTGATGATTCAATTGATATGTTGAATATGCTGAAATGTCACAATATACAACCTAATCCTATACTGAAGTGAGTAAGAGAGCAATAAGAGCTTGAAAACGCATCCTCCAGCTGGTTAGCCTGTTGAAGATGTTTCAACAACAATAAAAGGAGGGGTTAACAGACAAACCTGCATAACAAAGTATTCATTGAGTGACATGACAGGTAGATAGCAGGAGAAAGTGGAGGTGGAAGGAGAGAGCCCAATTACAAGGTATTTATGTCTGAGTAACATGCATGAGACCCAATGCATCACAGTTGGGTCACACAAATCCAGATTGCAAATTGCATGCTGCTTTTCCACAGAGTGTCAGTGATTAAGAGATTGATGTGACAAGGTCAAAAGGGAATGATGTACATAGGACTGAGTTCAGCGTGATGATGAGAAAAGGTTGTGGTTAGAAATGATGCAGTAGTGAAGAAGCAGGCGGAAAGAGTTGGACGCATCAACATGATGCACTATTATTACGTAAAATATTACTATTCTAACAAAGGAAAGTTGAGAATGCTGGTTGTCAGTAACAATCAGTCAGAACATTACAGTTGGTAAAGTTGTAGCTAGCCAGGTAGTGTACCCTTGACCATTAGTTCCTAAAAGAACCATGTATGGGCATAGGGGTGAAGGCCTGTTTGTTGGTCACTCTGCTCCTGTGAATAAAGCTGGTGACATACGTCAGAACATGTCAGTCACCAGTGACTCAGATAAAGCAAAGGTGCTTTTACCAGGCATTTCCATGGCAGTGATATGAGCACCATCTTCATATAGCAAACAACATCTGGGTTAGGTGCAGCACTTCAGCTGTCGAGTGTTGCGGGCAGTCCAAGTCAAGTAATGAAGTTAGTCATGTATGATATTGAACACAGGCTACAGATGACGGACAGCACTGTGTCAATCACATCCTATCCCTATTCACAGCTTGGTCAAATGAAAGCAACCAAGTGCAAAGCATGCCCTGCGCCTGCCTTTGCATTGCAACAACCCCAATGCTCACTAGGTGCCATGCCTCATGATGAACAACAATGGTGGCAAAGTGAGGCTTAAATTTGGTGTAGAAATCAGCAGTTCCTGCATGAAGAGAGATGGGCTCAGGCACACAAACAACAGGCAAAATAGCATAGAGCGGAAGCAACAAAGAAGGCACACTATGCTTCTAGAAAATCATTTCCAAATGCTTCAAGATGCCAGCAAAGCACTGAAGAATCTACTTTAATCTGTTTTGCAGAAAGATAAGCCCAAGCAAGTGGATTGAGGGTGATAGGATTATCCAGTATGGATCAAAATTGATCACCTGCAAACCTTGCAGGGACTATGCCTTAAAGAGAGCGAAGTAAGCTTGGCCTAAAAAAGGGTGAGATGGATGATTGGCTGGATACAATGTAATGGACCAGGGGCAAACATTCTGCTAAAATTGATGACAAGCTTCTGTATTGTCTGCCCCTGGGACTTGTGTATTGTTATGGACCAGGCGAGAGACAATGGAACCTGGAATGTCTGGTCAGTGGGCAACAAGAAACTCAATGAATATGAAACCGAGACCTGGGTGTGCATAGCAATGATCTTTTCATGCAAATACTCTGCCTGAAACAGTTTTGGACAACAATATATAAACTCAATGTCTGTGTTGGTTTCAAAGTGAACAAGGGGGTAGTACAGTGAAGATGGTTTGGAAGGTAGACCTATCAGAGCAAGATTGATCTGATGCGTGCAACCATCTCTGTAACCTGTATGGCCATTGCTAGACCCGAACAACTCCTTGACCTGGTGAAACGATACAACGGTTCCTATGGAGCCGTTGAATAGGCCACTGCCTAGATTCTTGGATAGCATGACCTGGGTGCCAACCTTAAGAGAGAGGTTGATGTCTACCAGCATGTTGCTGTAATAAGGCAGAGACTGGGGATGGCTTGCACCATCAACCACTTGATACTTGTACAAGGGGCCAGGAAGCTAACATAGGTGGCCAAGGTTAGTGCGGTCCACCAGGTGTCGAAGGGTGTACAGTTCCACCAGCTGAGAAAGCGGAAGGAGCTGGGGACCCAGTGGACAGTGGAGGGCCCTGAGAGCATTGATAAAGTGCTGCAAAGGCATTCCAACCCAACATTTGTTCAAAATCCATATGAAATTTGGATGAGGGGTAGGGTTAAGGCCTCAATATATGGCTGCTAGAAATCAGACCAGAATCCACCTGCCTATGGACTGTTGTGAGGTGAACAGTCATTGGAGTAGCATGAAGCCATGCCTCCAATTCAAAAGCAAACCTTGGTTTCTGCCCATCTGTGTTGCACAGAGGGAGCTGAAAGAGCTCACCCAAGCTAATGACCAAGCAAGGATGTGCGTCAGAACAGTAAAGCGTTAAGGAAGCTGGCAAACCTGAATTCCACCAAAAGGATGATTAGAGAAGTGTAGTCAACATGTGATGGTGTCAATAAGATCCAGATATACCATGTCGACCATGGAGACTGAAAAAAATGTGCATCAAGAAACAGGAATGCAGCAGTCGAATAGCTTATGCTCATCAATTAAGAGGACAATCGTCTCAATCCATCGATGGTGGGTAGCTGGATACCTCATGGCTCTCTCCACCACTCTATCGACAGTGATGAACAGGTTGTTGAACCCAGCCCATGAGTGTAGGGTTTGCCCTGACAAGGTGATAATGCAGAGCAACATATACCACACATGCGCTTATCATGGATGCCTGCAGTAGCTATTCCAGTGCTAGCTGTAACTGCCACGGCAGCACAATATCCATGCTTGAAAACAAGGGCATCATGAATCTTGGTGAAAAGGTGGGTCTTTCCAGCTCCTGTAAGCGTGTAGATAGATGAGTGGGGGGCTTGGAGGGGGGTAGATGTCACATGCCAGCTGTGCCAGTAATGTACTGTATAAGCCATTTCCTTCTAGCACTAGCTATAGAGCAGCCAGCTGTTTGTTGTTGAGCTCCTCCAGGGTTGGGGCAGGTATAACAGCATTGTTCAAAGTAAAGTGAATGTCTCGTATCTGTTTCTAACAAGCCTTGAGGGATCCTAGTGGGTATGTTTGGCTGTCTTGAACGGGCTGCATGGCAGCCCTGATCGTGGCTTCTTTTTCCACATGAGATGGAAACGTGCTTGTCTGTTATGAAATTAACATAAAGGACAAAAAGTAGCAAACCGCCAAGAAGCACAAACACTTTGGTTAGGAGATAGGGCATCGCCAGTGTTAGACACAGATGAGGCATACATGGAATGCATCACAAGCAGTTTGAATTTCAGCCATGACAGAGATGTGGTATACAGGCAAAAGGTGGGTGGAGCGCTCCAAATAAAAGCGTCTGGAAACATCGATGATTGTTTGGGGCTTTTGTTTATGTCAGATAAATGCATTGGAGGGCTAAATACAAACCGTGCTAGCTTAACAGAGCAGGCTGCTTAGACTGCTTTTGTTGGTGGCTACAAAGGCTCACCCAGAATCAGTCACGCTGGCAATATCAGGGCCTGGCTGAGTAGCTTAGGCACCTTGCAAAATAGACCCCTGTGGGGCTCAATCACACCTGCCAGTTACATGATATCCAGAGTGCTACCCTATCAAGTAGCTATGCTGCTTACTGGTCAGTCATGCAAAGGGAAGCCAAACCAGATAAGCCACCAAGTTAGCTAGATGGCACTTCAATGGGTTTGGGACTGAAAGGGCTGTAACAAAATCCTCTCAAATCAAGTTGTTGGAAAGGGTACCGAGCTGCTGTTCAAATCGGCAAGAGCAGGAGGGGTAAATAGTGTTCCAAACCAGCAGCTCCAATTGACAAAGGCAGGCAGTGGTTAAAAAGTACATCTAATCACTCTGTAGTTCAAATCAACAAGGGAAAGGGGAAGGGTGGAAGTAAAAGGCAGAAGTGTTCCGTAGTTCGA
This sequence comes from Boletus patriciae, assembly GCA_038093075.1. Classification (NCBI taxonomy): domain Eukaryota; kingdom Fungi; phylum Basidiomycota; class Agaricomycetes; order Boletales; family Boletaceae; genus Boletus; species Boletus patriciae. Next base: position 7,291 of record JBBPRK010000429.1, on the reverse strand, counting down.
ATCGACAAGAAGGTAGGGTGGGAGTAAAAGGCCCAAGCATTCTGTGGTTCAGATTGGCAAGGGGTTGGAGAAGGGTGGGAGTAAAAGGCCCAAGTGTTCTGTGGTTCAGATAGACAAGGGGTTGGAGAAGGGTGGGAGTAAAAGGCCCAAGCGTTCTGTAGTTCGGATTGACACAGCAGAAGGAAAAAACTGAAGAGCAACATACGCACCCTGAGCATCCAAGATCCCTACAGCTTCCACCTCAAAATGCTTGTTGGATGGGGGAAAACTGGCTGAACAAGAAAGAGACTTTGTTGTGTGGTTGGCATGAAATGCCAGCAAGGCAATGTGGTTGAAAACAAGAAAGACAGTGGAGGAAAAAAATGATGGTGCAAACACCAGCACACAAGCCAGTGATCACATGACTATCATGTCTGTGATGGCAAATACCTTGCTTGGTGTGTTCAAACAGCTAATGAAAAATACAGTACCAACAACACTGGTTTTGCAGTTTGTTCTAACCTCTGTTACGCTTGGACCAGGTAGGTACAGGCATAGACTTGATTGATTGTAAGATCGCCCTAAGGGTTGTCCTTTAGGGGTTCAAGCGTCAAGACGGACACCGGGGGTTCGAAGGTTCCTGAGGAGCATCGACTCAATAGTATGACAAAGACTAAGAGAGATCCAAGACAAGGAATAATGACCTTGGTATATTCAAGGGAGTATCGAGTAGGTCAAAGTTAGAGAGATAATACAGGAAGTACGATGGTTTATATAGAAGAGGAGAATGTGCACGGACCAAGCAATGCCTGCCCTAATCAGAGGGACATGTCATTGTAGAACAAGAGAGAAGGTGATGGAAACAATGAGTAAAAGGAACTATGTAATCGGTGTGGGAGAACCGATCAGTGGAGATAGAAGTTCATAGTGATAGGAGAACAAAAGCGATGAATACCCCCTTCCGGTAGTAAAGGGGAACAGCGTGGGGAAGTCAAGGAGAAGGTAAGTCAAGGAGACACAGATTGAGGAAAAGAAGCATAGAGAGAGGAGCAATCGTAACATTACCCCCGTTTACATCTGAAACTCCGGAGAAGGATAACGTATGAACAGTGTGAGTCAGAAGTCAATGTAAGAAGAAACAGGAGAACCCGTCATGTTGGCAATGGCAACGTTGTCATATTCAAAGTCTTCGAGAGGGGAACAAGAACAAGGAGGGGAACGGGAGCGCGGGTTGCAACGGTGAATGCAAGAGTTCTCTGGGACCATTCGTCGGGAATGAGGAGGGGGAACAGGACAAGGTTGGGAGGAGGACGATGATGAGGATGAAGAGGGACGAGAATGAGGGCAACCCAGAGGGCAGCGTCGTTGAGGGTGGCCAGGGCAGTTAACTTTGCATATGGGGCAGACATACCACTGGCAGTGGATGCGAATATGTCCAAGGTGGTGACACTCGAAACAAGACTCGTGGTAGTGAGGATGGTTGCGTGAGAGTGGAGCATCGACTGGTATGCCGTGAATGGTTCCCGTAGTATCAACTTCGTGACAGAGCTTGGCGCGTTGGAGGGTCAACTCGATTTCGGGGGAGAGTAGGGAGGAGGAAGCGGATGGGAGTGGTTGGGGGTTGGTGGACGTAGTTAGTTCTTTGACATATCGTTCTAGATCATCGGCGAACTCGGGCATCTGCATCTGGTAAAAGGTGGAGAATAAGTCTTCTTCGACCTCACGTTGAATGGTGCGAAGGGTATTGCATCTGTGGCCGATACTAGACGGGGACGAGGCGAGATCCAGGATGGTCTTCAAGTGTTGGTTCTGGAGGTACATGCGGGTTATGCTCCAGAGGGGAGAGTTTGGTTCGAGGTGAAACTCAAAAGCGCGGTGGAGGTGGGGAGCATAGAGATGGGAATGGAGGATATTGCGAGCATGACCATCTAAGGTTCCCTCGCGAAGGTGGTGAGCAGCGAGGGGGACGTCAACAGAGAGGATGGGAGTAGGGTTTACTGAGGAATGAGGTGTAGGTTCCACCTGAGCAGGAGGAGGAGTAGGCATGTTATTGACATCTGGAGATCCCCTACCATCTCTTCGAGATAGTCCCCAACCAGCGTTGGACCTGGTAGAGGTAGGAGAAGGACTGCGAGAAGAAAGAAGTGAAGTCGTAGGGAGAGAGGACACAGTAGAAATTGAGGAAGCATTGGTAGACATAATAGCGGGGTGGTAGTGGAGGGAAGTTAAGAGGGGAAGACGGTGGGGTGGAGTTTTTGTATGCGGTGAGAGCGGACTTGGCATTTTTCAGATTCTGTTCTGGGATCCAGGAGTCTTCTTCGGCTGAATGTCCCTTCCATCGGATCAGGAATGATCGTTTGGTCGGAGTTCCGCGGTGGTGTAGAATCTTCTCGATTTCATATTCTTCTTCTCCGTTGATAAGGTCAGGGGGTGGCGATGGGAAGTTAGGGCCGTGGATGGTGTTTTCATGATAAGGAGATAAGAGTGACGCATGGAAGACTGGATGGATCTTCCATGTTTTCAGCAAGCGGAGTTGGTAAACAATCGGGGATAGGATTTTCGTGATGGTGAAGGGTCCTTCTCGTTTAGGAGCAAACTTTGGGTTGATTACGGACCGTTTAAGGTTTCTGGCTTCGAGCCAGACTTTGTCTCCAAGTTTGAATGGGGAGAAGGATCGTCATGTCCTGGCTGCCATGACTTGGTGGGCCAGTTCATATGCAGCTAGAGCTTCATCGCGAGCAGCGGAGAGGGTTTTTAGGCGGGTTTCGACTGCGGGGATAGCGGTGTCGGAAATTACCAAAGGAAGGGCACAGGGTTCATAACCCATCATGAGGTAGAATGGAGACTGGTTGGTGATGGAGTGAGGGCAGTGATTGTGAGCGAATTCAGCGTGGGAGATATTATTGGCCCAAGACCCGGGGTTGTTCCCACAGAAGATCCAAAGGTAAGTTTCGACTTCTTGGTTTACCTGTTCAGTTCCCCCGTCAGATTGGGGATGGTAGGCAGTGGGGAGGGAAAGGTCGTATCTCAAGAGTTTTCCGAGTTCGTGAGCAAAGGAGGATGCGAATTGAGGGCCTTGGTCAGAGATGATTTTGTCGTAAAGGCTGAAGTGAAGGTAAATTTTGTGGAAAAAGAGCACGGCAATGCCTTCGGCAGTGACATTTTTCTTTGTGGGGCAGAGAATTACCCCCTTCATAAGCCCGTGGTCGACCACGACCAAAAGGGAATCGAAGTCAGCGGAGACAGGGAGGTCGGTGATAAGGTCACAGGAGATTTGTTGGAAGGGGCGGGACGCGGAGGAGTGAATGGGGGCAAGCAGGGGAACGGTAGGATGGGTGTTGGTCTTGTTTTGTTGGCAGGTTGCACAACCTTCGACATACTTGCGGACATAGGAGGCCAGGCCAGGCCACCAGAACTCAGCCGCGACGAGTTGCCAGGTCTTCAGATAGCCAGGGTGACTGGCACTCTCGTGGTCATGGCAACGCTGGAGAATAGCGTGCCATAGGGAGTCGTCATTGGGGACATAGACATGGCCTTGATAGGTCAGAATGCCTGCGTCGATCTGCCAGTCGGAGAGGCAGGATCAGAAGGGGAGAGGGAGATCTTCGTTCATGGATTGAAGGGCTTGGAGAACGAGGGGGTTGCCTGCCGAGGCAGACTGGACACGGTGGGAGAGGGCAACGTCAATAACATTGACGAAGAGAGATGGGGGAAGGAGAGTGACTCCATCGTTGTCGTCGTCAGAGTGGGGAAGGAGGTTGGGATGGCGAGAGAGGGGATCAGGGCCAGCGAGGAGTTTTCCTGGGACGTGGACCATTTTCAAGTGAAAGTTGGCGAGGTCAATGAGCCAACGGGCTTGTCGTCAGTTGAGGTTTTGGGGGGAACAGAAGTAGGTTAGGTTCTTATGGTCGGTGAAGACTTGGACTGGGAAGGGGGGTCCATGGAGGTAGTGTCACCAAGATTTCAAGGCGCGGATGACGGCAAGGAGTTCTCTGTTGTAAATGTCGTAGTTATGTTCTGCTGGGGAGAACGACTGGGAAAGGTAGGAACATGGATGCCGTTCGCCATTTGAGTTGGTCTGGAGAAGGATAGCACTGGAAGCATACTTAGAGGTGTCGGTGGCAATGGCGAAGGGTGCTGCGAGGTTGGGGAGATGGAGGACAAGTTTTGACAGGAATAGGGATTTGAGGGTGTCAAATGAGTTTTGACAAGCAGGGGACCCGTTCCAAGGCAAGTTTTTCTTGGTGAGGTTGATGAGTGGTCGAGCGACGTTGGAGTAGTCGGGGATAAATTGTCGGTAGAAGTTGGCAAAGCCAAGGAATGACCTAACATCTTTGACTTTTTCAGGGGTGGGCCAGCTGGAGATACCATCTAGCTTTACTGGGTCCATGGCAAGCTGTCCGGGTTTGACGATCATACCGAGGTATTCTACTTCAGTGGTGGCAAAGCAACATTTCCCCAGTTTGAGATGGAGGTCCAGTTCTGTCATGTGTTGGAGGACGCGTTTGGTGCGTTCGCGATGAGTGTCTTCATCAGGAGAGAAGATGAGGAGGTCGTCCATGTAGATGATGAGCCATCCTTCGGCGATCATGTCTCGGAAGGAGTCGTTCATAAATCGCTGGAACATTGCGGGAGAGTTGGTAAGTCCAAAGAACATTACCGTTGGTTCAAAGAGGCCTTTGTGTGTGATGAAGGCAGCTTTCCATTAATGGCCATCCTTGATGCAAACGTTATTGTATCCCCAGTGGACGTCAAACTTGGTGAACAGTTTGGCGTCTTTGAGCTTGTCGATGAGGTCAGAGATGAGGGGGAGTGGGTAGGTGTCGCGGGTGGTATGTTCGTTCAGGTATCAGTAGTCCTGACAGGGGCGGAGACTGCCGTCTTTCTGTTTCACGAAGAAAAACAGGGACGCTTGGGGGGAGTTTGAAGAGCAGATCTTCCCACAGTTGAGGTTTTCCTGGAGGAAATCCTTGGTGGCTTTCCGTTCTTCAGGAGATAAGGGGTATACTTTCCCGATTTTTGGGGTGAAGGAGTCGTCGAGGTGGATCTCGTGGTCATAAGGTCTGGTCGGCGGGACATGATCGGTGGCTTCTTTGGAAAAGGCTGAGGCATAGTCAGCGAATTCGGGGGGAAGGGTTTGTTTTGGTTTTGCTTTTTCGGCGGCAGCGGCGAGTTCAGTGGCAGTAGTGATTTTGGATATCTTTTCTTCCAAAGGGGAACCTCTGTAGAGGAAACAGGATCCACATCTGATGATTCAGTGAAGGGTTCGGTTCGTGTCCGCGCAAGCCAGGAATTGGGATTCTTCCTCCCAACCGTTAGACTTGAAGAGTCGGGAATCAGAGATCGCGTTGACATGGGTGTGTCGAGGGGGTCGATAGGAGGATTTCTGGAAATGGGAGTTATGGCGGGAGGTGTCGGTGGTGTGGGATAGGTAGAGGTCCTTGGATTGGTCGAGGGATTCGTCAATGGATAGGATCTTCTGGTTCCAATCGATGGTTGGGTTAACGTCTTTGAGCCAGGGAAGTCCCAAGATTACGTTTTCATTTCCTAGGGAGATTATATGGAAGGTGACCTTCCAGGTGATACCTTCAATGTTGAGGAAGAGGGTGGAGGTGAAGCGAATTACTCCCTTGCTGTTAATGGAGTTATCGGTGTTCCTTGTGTAGATGGGTTTCTGTAGCCAAGTAGTGGGGAGGGAGTGTTTTCTGATGAATCCCCAGTTGAGGCAGGAGATGCTTGCACCGCTGTCAATGAGGGCACGGGTGTCGACGGCTTTCAAGGTGTGCGATGGTTCAATAAGTTGGATCGGGATTTGCATAGAGGGGGTAGTTTTTACATTGATCGCAGCACACTTTACACTAGGGAAGACTTGCGTCAAAGGAGTTTCCCAATCTAAAAATCCATGGTAGAGAAGGAGATCTTTCTTACATTCTCATCTTCTTCATCATCGTCAACTGGTTCCAACTTCGGGAGGTCTTCCATGACTTGTCGGACTTTGGGCATGTTGTCCTTGTACTTGGGACATTTGAAACTCATGTGTCCAGGTTGTCGACAGTGGAAGCAAAGTCCTTTCTCCATACATTTCTTGCGTTCTTCAGCGGTGGGTTTTCCAACTTTGATGATGTCTACATCCATGGCGTCGGGGTCAGGGGTCTTGGTGGGGGTGGAGAAGGAATGGTAGGACTGATAGGCGGGTTTAGAGTTTCGTTTGGAGATTTCTTCAGCGCGCTCCCATTGGGTCTGGAAGGAAATGGCCTTTTTGTACCAGTCATCAATGGTGGAGGGGACCGTGTCCATGGACATGATTCAGCGCATGAGGGGGGAAGGTATTCCGGCAGAGAAATATCCGATAAGGACATTCTGGTTGGTGATGCTTGCGAGTGCTGAGTAGTTTTTAAAGTGCGAAACATACTCGATGAGGGTCGGGGAGTAAGTGTTGTTCTTTCCCTTGGTCATGCATTTTGTGGAAAGCCAGGCAATGGCGGTTCCAGTGACGTCGTGGTGTTTGAATGCAGTTTCGAACTTCGTAACGAAGTCGGAGAAGGTGCCCATGGCTATGGTAGTTCCTGTGATGGTGTTTTGTCTGAACGTGGTGGCCCAGGTGAGGGCGGATCCCTTGGTCATGTAGGAAAGGGCGAAGGCAATCATTTTGTTGTCGGTGTAGTAGACTTTGTCGTTGACGAGGAGGTAGAAGCGTACAGCGTTCAACCATTGGGTGGATTTGTCATAAGATCCATCAAAGGCTTCCGGTGCTCCGATACGGAGTTCGGTAGGTTTCGTGGAGGACATAGGTGGAGGTGGTCCGGGGTGTAACGAGGTAGGTGCGTAAGATAAGGGAAGTGGGGTGAGAGGGGGAAAGACTGGGTTGGTGGCGATTGGAGTTGGGGATGGGGGAGTGGGGGCATGAGGGAGGTGAGTGTGTGCGAGTTGGTGGGCTAAGTCGAGATCTTGGGTTTGTTCAAGGTCAGACAATATGGTAACGTCTTGGTTGGAGTTTTCTTCTGGTTCAGAGAGCTCAGCTTCTGAGGGCGAATCGATAGGTTGTTCTCAGGTGCCTCGCCACGAGTACCGAGGGTTGTTCTGTGGGTACGAAATGGTGGAGGACTATAGCGGTGATAGCCTCGCAAGGTAACTTTGACCTTTTGTTACGCTTGGACTGGGTAGGTACAGGCGTAGACTCAATTGATTGTAAGATCGCCCTAAGGGTTGTCCTTTAGGGGTTCAAGTGTCAAGACGGACGCCGGGGGTTCAAAGGTTCCTGAGGAGCGTCGACTCAATAGTACGACAAAGACTAAGAGAGATCCAAGACAAG
>JBBPRK010000428.1:0-23357 GCA_038093075.1 Boletus patriciae | reverse complement strand
GACGAAACGACGGCGAAGAAGAGAAGAAGCTGATTGAGATGAATGGCCTGGAGGGACGGGTTGTTGACCACCAGAGAAGCAAGTTGCGCGAGGTCCATTGAAGCCACCCACGCCGACAAGCGTCTTCGTGTAGATGTGGGGCTTGGGCGAATAGTAACAACCTAAGGCTCGGGCGAAGTGACAATGCGGCTGACTACGAGGTAACAGTCTAAGTCCTGTGTTTGTCTCTATTTGTATTGGGCATGTGCTCGGACATGCCCGGATGGTTCGGATGGTTCGGATGGTTCGGACGTTCGGAAAATTCAATTGCGGGGTGTCCTCCCCGATCGGGACTGCACAGCTTGTAAAAATTTCGAGATAAGTCACGCCTTTTCATGCCGTGGCATCAATATCGGATATGGATGCTCGACGAATTCACCGGCCGGTTTCTGCGTCCAGGTGGACGAAATAGCGAATATCCTGCTCCGCGGTGCAGACAGGCATCCTCACCTGGTTGTCTCACTATATTAGTACTAGTGAAGTGCAAGCTAGACTTTAGTCGTCTATAATGTCGATCACTGACACGAGAGCCACCTTTGGCTTGATGACGATCAACTCAGATGGTTTCCCCTTCTGCCCCGCGCCAGCTCCTACCCTCATTCGCTGCATCAACCCCAATTCCGTCGCACACAGCACAGTTTCCTGGCGTTCTTCTGTCCCCCTATCCCCATTGTCATACGAGTCCTCCATCGTCCTCTCGTCAAATCCTACGTCAGGCCATATCACCAGCACTTCAAAATCCTCCGAGATCACCCCCACGCCAGTAATTTTATTCACTTGTCCAGCAAGCGAAACGAAATGGTGGATCTTCTCTCCGAATTTCGACCAGAGCGCGGATGTGATGTCAGATTTAGACGCGGTGCAACCCGCTGCTAAAAGTACATCAGAGAAACTCGAGATGATGGTCGTGTCGATGGTGTGCGCGAGTTCAGGATCGCTGATGCAAGCGGGTAGCGTATGCGCGCGCGTGAGAGCACGCCAGTTCCCAGATATGGCTTGCCCCTCTGTCAAAAAGTGTCATCCATGGCCCTGCAATGTATCAAAAGTGCCTCACCTGCTTCCCGTATCCTCTGGTATATTTCGTCCACGTACGCGTTGTGCGACTGCTCTTCCTGTTCGATGCTCCACGGTGACGCGACCCAGTACAGTTCGTATATCAGATAGGCTCGAAACGCCATTTCCACAAGGATAGGGTTGTCTTTGTGCTTCTTCGTCCCTAGCAGCTCCATAAACCTCGTACCCAGGGTCTCTGACGCCCTCGTCTGTTCAATGCTCTGCGTGGCCGTTTGATCCGTACGCTGCCTCTCGAACATAAAGTTCTCCATCGCCCACTCGGCCATAAACGTGGTGCTCTGCTGCACCTCTTCGTTGAGCTTCCGCAGCGTGTTGACGACTTCTGAGCCCGAAAACGTGTCCACGGTCGTGAGGAACTTCTGAGCGCCTTGTAGCTCGGACGTGCGCTGCTCGAGGGTCACCTTTAACGAATGATACTTGTTACTTAGAGTGTTGTATTCGCTCTTCTGCGCCTCATACTTTTGCCTGAGCTCAGCATAGTCCTCTTCCACTTTTTTCTTTTGCTCAAGCGCAGCCTGGCGCTCGTGACGCACGGCGTTGAGCTTCTTCATCTGCTCCTCATATTGTTGTCGGAGCGCCACATAAGCGTCGTCGATCTCTTTCCTTTGCTCCAGCGCTGCCTGACGCTCGTGGCGCACAGTACTCAGCTTCTTTGATCGCTCCTCGTACTGCTGTCGGAGTGCCGCATAGGCGTCCGCTAATGCTTTCTTCTCCTCGTGTACGGCTCGACGTTCGTGTCGGAGAGCACTGAGCTCCCTCGACTGTGCCTCGAAAAGGTGTTGAAAACTCGCCGATGGATGAGCGATCGGCTGCGCTTCCTTGGTACGTGCGGGGGGAGGGCGATGGATATCAACGTTTGAATCCCGCTTGTCGTCGGTACGGACCCCGTCACGCCGGTGTTGATCCTCCTCTTTGGATGGTTTGGACTGCGGTCGTAAGGCAGTGTTGAGCATGCATTCTGCTCTTCTAGGCGGGCGTGTTTCCGTACCTCGTCTTTCGCCTTGCTCGCTTCCCCTTCCCTTGGGTGCGTGGATCCTTGGTCTTTGGTGGGAGATGTAGCCAGTCTTTTAGAGTGTTCTGCGCCGTCTCGTTCCGCGTCTGCCCGCTGCGGTGCGTCGCGAGGGAGGTGGGATTCAGATAGGGAGCGAGTCGGGGCGTTGTCGCTTCGAACGTGGGAGGGGTAGGCAGTACCTCGGTTGGACGACAAAGACTCGGGCGCTGCGATGGCCGAAGACCCCAACGTCTGTCGTACATCCTCACATTAGAATTGTTTCCGTGCCAAGAATGGACGCCATACCTCCCGGGAACCGGGCACTGGAGCCACGTCTCGGTGACGGCGGGAAGTATCGTCGCCGTGGTTGTGTCGACGCATAGACATGGATGTTATCAGCTTGACGATGCGCTCAAACTTGAAAAGCTTGCACATCCGATTCCGAAAGCAACTTGAACATGCAGGATGCTTCGAGAGGGAAGCACCGGTGACCTGAGTATAAAGCGGCGGGTGGACAGTGGGCCAGCTGTAGGTGAGGCATGGAGAACTCGAGAACTCACGGCTGTGTTTCACATCGCGAGGCTGCTGCAGCGGGTTTACCGTGGTGCGGACCCTATGAGTGAGCCCCGCTTATCTGCATCATGGCGGTAAGTACCAAATCCAGCCAGGCGCAACTTGAAATGTATCTACTATGTACACACAACCTCCGAGTCTAGTACAAATCTTCCAAGTCGCTTGAACTGGCACTCAATTACTCTGGGTATACTACCCTTTGTGGTTGGCTTGCTTTTGCGCCTTGGCACGGGTCTTGACGGGAATGAACTTCTGACCTTCTGCAGACTGCAGGTTTCCACGAGAACCCTTATCACTCCTAGCATGCGGCAATGAGCTGGCGGGTCCGTGCCCTCTGGTTCTCGACTTCCAGTCGTTGCCAGTGCTGTGCCTGAGGGCGTTGGTCCTCGGTGTTGGCGTATATAAACCACGTCTCGGCGTCGCAACCCACTCCCCCTCTGAATCGCGGCCGAGCCATGCTCAAACGAAAGCCATACGCTGGGTTGACCCGTCAGCTCGTCCTTGCGTTCGATATTGGCACCACGTTCAGTGGTATCTCCTTTTGTATCCTCCAGCCAGGGGAAGTTCCTCAGCCTCAAGGCGTGATGAAGTATCTTTGCTCCCTTTTCGTCGTTGCATCCCGTCTTGACTCTGTACTAGATACCCTGGACAGGGACAAGTAGGCGACTTCAAAGTGCCGTCTGTCATGTACTATGACACCAAGGGAAATCTCAAACACGTCGGCTACGAGGCGCTCAAGGACGAAGTCACCGAGGTGGCAATGACCGAAGGATGGGTAAAGCTCGAGTGGTCAGTTCATCGACGACTCGAGACGCTTCTTACTCTCTATTCACCTATCGTGCCACTTTCAGGTGGAAACTTCACCTCCGCCCCAAACATCTCTCATCCGCACACATCAAAGACGACGACATCCCACCCCTCCCCAAAGGCAAATCCGTCGTCCACGTGTTGACAGATTTCATCGAATACCTGTTTCGGTGCGCCGAGACCTACATCCAGGAATCGTACCCGAGGTATATATGGCTGTCGGTCAAGGACGAGATCCAGTTCGTCTTTACGCATCCGAATGGCTGGGAGGGTGCCCAGCAGCAACAGATTCGACGTGCGATCGAGCTTGCCGGGCTCGTCCCTAGCACGCCCGACGGGCGTGCTCGCGTACGTTTTTTGACGGAAGGCGAAGCGGGTCTGCATTTTTGCATCTGGGACTTGTCCGCGTCGGGGCTACCCGATCCAACGAAACATCCTAAGGGTCAGGGGGTCGTCGTCATTGATGCTGGTGGTGGTACCCTCGACTTGAGCATGTACTCGATGAAGTTTGATCCGACGACGTTTGAGGAGATTGCGCCCGCGGAGTGTAAGCCTTGCCTTTTCTGCGACCACATTTCTTCTCATTCTTTTGTCTCCAGGCCGTCTCCAGGGTTCAGTATTCGTTACGCGCAGAGCAAGGGAGCTGTTGCAAAGTAGGCGATGTCTTCACTGTCTCGTTCGTACGCTGACAGGCTCGCAAAACAGAAAAGCTACAAGGCTCACGTTACTCCAGCTCAGAAATGATAGACGACATCACAAACACGTTTGACCAGACGACAAAGCTTCACATCTGTAATGCCGAACAACCGGCTTACATCAAGGTGGGCAGTCTCCGCGAGAACGATCCGGATCATGACATTAGAGCCGGGAAATTGAGACTTTCGGGGTAAGAGCTCTGTCCACCACTGGGAGATGTCGCCTGTAATGACCAATTGCTGTGCCTCCAGGCAAGAGGTCACCAAATTTTTCGACGATTCCATCACCGCTGTCATCAATGCATTCGAACGGCAGCGCAGCTATGTGACCATGCCCATCACCGTGGGTGCCACTCTCCAGGTCTGAATTTATGCACAGTACTCATATTTGTTGTGACTCTAGATGGCGTTCCTTATCGGTGGGTTCGGAGCGAGCGATTGGTTCTGGTCACAGCTCGATGTGTATTTCAAGTCACAAGGTATCGAGCTTTCCCGTCCGAGCAGAGTGTACGTACGCCTCTTGTCCAGGCACAGGATGAGAGTTCCATTAACGGGGCATACATAGTCATAAAGCGGTCCCGGATGGCGCCCTTTCGTTCCTTGTCGATCATCTGGTGAAATCGCGCGTTGCGCGTGCCACGTATGGCACGACCTTTGCAGACTTGGTCGACGAGGAGAATCCTGAACATCTTTCCAGGAAAGAAACCTGGTATACGAGTGCGACTGGACAGCTCGTCGTCCCAAAAGCATTTCAGGGAATTCTCCGCAAGGTTTGGTTTCTGTTTGTTTTCGTCGAGTGACATTCGAGGCCGACACGACCACGTTCTTGTAGGGCGTTCAGGCCAATGAACTAAAGGAGTTCCGTTGTCTGTTTTGCTTGCTTGGAACGAGTCAGTCCGAGTTTGGTATCAAGAAGTTGCCCATCTTGTGCTATCGAGGCACTGTGTCAGATCCGCAATGGACTGACCAAGACGAAGGCAAATTCCTCGTCATTTCTGTAACCGTGTTCTAAACTGATTATATCAGAGTCATTCTCGACACTTTGCACCGTTCGTTTTGATCTGCGCGAGGCAGCGAAAGCGTTGACCCCCCAGAAAAAGGTGTCGGGGAAAGTGGGTCAATACTATAGCCTCTCCTTTGATGTGGTCATCTCGTTTGGGAGCACCGAGTTCAGTGCGCAAGTAGCTTGGAAGGTGAACGTGAGTCGCCAAGAACCGAGTTGTCTTTCTCTCGGCATTTTCTGATGTCGTTGTCATTTTATCAGGGCGTCGAGACAAAGTGAGTCATGTTCCAGTGACTTTATGATTTCTTTTATTCTTCCGTCTGACGTTGTGCGATAGGAGTCCTGCGACGATTATATACGATGAGAATTGAAGGTGGTCGGGTTTACAGTGCCCTTCCGGTCGCGCTTGGTGCTGGTTCCAGCCGTGTGTGTTCGTTACCACAGACTTGCCTGGACATCGTGCAGAACGTGTAACCATCGCTAGCTTTGTCAACCAATGTTCTGAATGCCATCGTTTTGAGGGTTTGTCTTTGCTAGTCTCGCTCCGTGATGGTGAGTGGCACGGCGACAGAAAGAACGGAAAGAAGTAATGGATCCAGTGGTGGAAGAGAGTTTCATGATTGTGTGACACTGTCTTGGACGACGGGAATTGATTCGTGACCATCCGTCGGACCGGGCCAATCCGAGAGGATCAATTCCATTTGCTTAGTCAGCATCTGTTCTGCCACTCATGCACGTCTTCCTCCACTCATTTCTCTTGGTACATGTCTGCATATGAAACTAATTCTTCGTCCTGAATGGCGGCTCTGGCCCATCTCCACTTTTCTCGGCCTCCTCGACCTCAAGACTGGCGTCACGATCGCGCTACTGTTCGCGGTAAGTTGCCTTCCCTATCCTCCCCCCAAAAAAGGGTGGAATGGCGCAAAACGTCCGAACGCTTATCGGCCTCGTTAGCTCTTTAACAAGGCAGCGGGCGTCTACGGCCTCATCTCGGTGTTGACGGGCGCCGGAGGGTCGTTTGCGCAACTCAGCCTGTACCTCTACTCCCTCCTCGGTTTGGTCGCGCTCGGATGGGGACTCAAGGCAGTCAAGGAGGTCAGTCCGCTCCCGATTTACCGGTCATGATTCAAAACCCATTTTCGTCTCGACAGGAAAACGCGCAACAGTCGCTCTATTTCGCACATCTTTTTTTCGTCGATCACATGTTCTCGACGGCGTGGACGCTTTTTTTCGCCGTCGTGTGGTGGGCGTATACGCCGCATGACGGTCGGCGGGTGGCCAATTCGGCTGCGCAAGAGGCGATTCGACTCGGTGCGGGGGTAAATCACACGATGACCGAGGCGCAGTTGGCAGCAGCAGCCAATATCCTCTGGCACGAAGAAAAGGGCGTCGCGGCTGCGGTGATCGTCCTGTCTTGGTTTGCAAAGGTGAGATGCATCGAAAGACGTCTGGTTTGGTGGTGCTGGTCACTGATGTTGGCCGTTCGATCATGTGTAGATATACTTTGCGCTCCTGCTGTATTCGTATTCAGTGCATCTACGCAGAGGCACGTTCAACACGATTCGGAATTGGCGTCTACATTCATCAGTGCCTGCTGGTTACGATCCAGCATTCACGGACGAGGAGGACGACAACGAAGAGTTCTACATGGCTTCCTTGGGAACACACCATCCCAACGGCACCTCTTCACATTTACCCGACTTTGTTGGCGCGCCGGGAAGGAACGGACGTCATTCCGCAAAGCAGAGTCGAAGCTCACTAGGAAAGATTACTATACCCGTGCAGGGAAACGGGGAGGTTCTCTTCGAGGGAAGCGGGCGATAATACCATCTTACTTACCCCCTAACATGTCATATGGACCCGTATTCTGATGAACCGTTTTTCTCCGATTCATCTAGGTGAATAGCGTTGGAGCAAATCGTTCACGAAATGATGGCAACGGTGATCACATTCCCAGCTAGTGTCAACAGACTCGTGCTCTCTTCACTTGGGGCTCTGGTCGGCTCTTTGACGGAGCTGTAGTCCCGTTCGTGCCGTTGCTGTATCTCTCCCTTATATCTTCTACCCATTTACCACCTTCTGCGCCATTGAACAGCCAGACGTGACTGTCTCTAGGTCAGTAGGGTGATGAGGTCCCTAGCGCAAACCACGTTACCTTCTATGGACCCTCGTGGGCTCTGCCCGACCCATCATTTCGCTTGACGTTCTCTTTCCGTTCGTCTGAGACCGTGGTACCTCAAGTCTACCTTTGGGATTCGGAGGTGGCAGAAGGTCCCACTTGAGCTGGTCGCATAAATGCTGCACGATCTCGTCGGCATCACCGAGGAGAACAATCTGAAAAATAATTTTCGAGTCGGGCTCTTTGGAGGCAGGGGCGTGAATGACGTACATCTGGGTTGATGTGCCGTATCGGTGTCTTGTTGATGAGGATCTAACGCAGGGAATAATCCGTCGTATGTCAATGACTCTAGGACTATTCACTGACCTGCGGCACGGAATGTGGTAGATGAGCTATGGTTCGGGGTAAGTCAGCAGGTTGAGAAGACCCAATAAAGTCGAACGCACACAGAGTCTCGGACACGGGGGAAACTTTGAGCGATGTGCCGATGACTAACAAGAGATCAACCTTGTCTCGGTCATCCAACAGCGCTTGGTCAAAGTCGTCCGTGAGTTTCTCCCCGAAGAACGTAATGTCAGGCTGTAGGCGTCGAAGACGGACGTCAGAGTGCTTCTTTCCCGACAGCGTAGAGGATACCTTCATCACGCCTACAGGTAGATCGTCGCTCTCATCGCTATCGTCCTCCCATTGTTTCCTCTTTTTTCCCTTCTTCTTGGTAGATTTCGTCTTTTTCGCTTCCGCAGCCTTGTGCGCCGCTAGGCATGCTTTGCAGTACGGGACACGCTGGTCGAGAATTTCACGCTCGATGTCGATGCCCGGGACCTTGATTCGACATTGAAGACACGTGGCCGTCTTAAAGGAGCCGTGACATTGCAAGACGCGCGTGATGCCCGCGATGGACTCGAGTGTGTCGATGTTTTGCGTGTAATTCTGTGTGCAGTTTGAGCGGTCGCTCGACGTGAGGGGTAAACTAGACCAAATACGTAGTTTACGTACCCGAAGGAGCTACGACGGTCCAGGCGTGGAATTGGTTGGTGACCACGATTGTGACAATAGAGAAAACAGTACCTTGTTTTTGTCTTCTAGGAGTTTGATGAATCGGTGACAAGGGGAGGGTATGAAATTAGATGGATATATTTGACTTGGGGCAATTTCGTCAGGATATGGTGTTCCCTGGCTCTGAAGCAGATCATACCTTGCGAAGGAGCTTTGCGGAAAGCGTTAGTATTCGTCCCTCAGATACTTAAGTGAAGAGGTGCACTCACTAGAATACTGAATTAGTGGAGCAATATGATGGAAGGACGGTGAGAAAAATCCAGAGCGGGAACAGCAGTTTTACCTATGGGATTTTCTTTGAAGTAATGTATATCGAACCTGAGTAATGTTAAAGGGTGAGTTTGACCATGAAGAGCAGATGACGAACATTTGCTGAGGGTCGTCTAAATCATACTGGCCCTTCTCCTTCAGCGTCGCATAAAGGCCGTTACGAGACCTAAAGTCCGGGATACCGCAAGAGACACCTGATAATGACTTTCAGGAAACATGCGCGCTATTTGAAAGAAAAGTCGTATACTAATGCCTGCACCAGTTAACACCATGATACGTTTTGAGTTAAGTATGAGGGAGACCGCATCAGAAATCGTATTGTATTGTGGAAGTTTTTCTCTCAGATGCAACCTAACCGGCCAAACTCAGTCCAAAGGCTTTGCTAGCAGGTCGACATTCGACTCACTCTCTTGATATTGCCACTCTAAGGAAATACAACAGCGTCTTTGGGTGCTTATCTCTAAGTTCTGGACACTATGCAGAATGCGGATGTAAAGAAACGGAGAAAGGGAGGAAATATACGACATACTAGACTAATACCAAATGCAAACAGTAGTTTGACAACAGGTATATTCTGCGCGAAGACATATTCTCGAATGAACGAACTCATTCCTAAACATGGTCACATCAGTAAGCCGCAATGCAGCTGGGGAACGCGCTTACCGCGTTCCTTGAGGTGGTGCATCATTTTCCGGATTTCGTCCTTGGTCCAAGCCTGTATAGCTGAATGCGGCTATGAGTGCTACATGTCATCATGATGGCGAAAGACAGAGGATAACTCAGTTCGCAAAACATCACACCTACCCACCTTCCTCTTCCAAGGCGCGGATCTCAGAAGGTTCAATGTCACCATCCTCGAGGTCTGCGATACCAACTACTGCAGAACGTGTGCAGTGTTCTTGTACAAGGAGAGAAAGATCCTCCGTGTCTGATGTTTCTGCATCACTGTCAATGTCAGTCATCTCAGTGCAGGCATCATCGCTAAGTCCTTCCAAGAGGTCCTCGATGGTGTCGGGATCCACCTCGACGTCGTCTGCGGCGCTGAGAAACGCGCGCAGCTGTAGGGCGTGTAATGGGCTCAGTGATTTGGATTTCGTGTCCCCATCTTGGCTTGGGGATTTGTGCGGTTCTGGGCCACTCATCCGTCTGTCGGTGATAAGTACTAAAAGGCTCAACACGCACTTTACTTACTTTACCCCATCAATCAATGTAAGTCACGTGACGTTGTATGTCTGAAACACGTGATCGGAGGTTATAAGGCGCGATCGCGCGGATATGACCCTCGACGCACTTCTTTCTCGTCGACCACCATGTCGCAGCATACAGTTGACTTGTCGGATCTCCTCTGTTCAGATGACTCGCACGCATTTGATTTCTTTCCTTCCTCTCCGACTTCGCACAGGTTCACTTCCCCACCCCTGGCGGAATGTCGGAACGTGTCTGTTGATGGCCTCATTTGGATGGCTTCGAAACAGCACGCTCTACCCCTGGAGCTCATCGAATACATCATCCAGCTTTTTCATCAACGATATCGTTCATTCCGTGCTCTCCGGCCCTTGTCGGAGGTCAACTCTCAGTTTCGGATGATAGCCCTACGGAGATACATGTCCTCTTTGAACATACAGTCGACGAAACAGCTTACTTCGCTCTCCAAGGTGCACATGTCCATGCTGTCGCGAAGTAATCCTACCTGGGAATGTGTGGGGTTCCACTGGGTAAAGTAAGCAGAGCGCATATATGCTGCGGATGACCACCCTTTAGCCTGTTTCATCCAGGAGTTTGACAGCACAGTCTGGGTATCTCGCAAGGGCGCCGTGGAGACCAAGTCTTATGGGAAGTTTGCGAACCCTCCGCATTTCTTTCGCAGCGGAAGTGAGGTCAACACAGAAGACTCGCTTGATGCAAATATTCGTCATCCCTTTGTCGAATTCACCGATGATTCACCTTACCTCGCTAACGCTCACAGAGTTATGGCGCATTGATGCCTTGCTCTTGAGCATGGTGTCTGGGGCTTTTCCGGGACTGGTGTCCCTTCATCTCAGTTGTTCCGAACACCTCGACGTGTCTTGTTGCTGGGCTTGCTTCGAAGACAGCTCTTCAGCTGTCGTCCACTCTCCTATACCTAACCATTTTCCAACAGTGGGATCATTAACCGTACGTTTCTCCACCCGCTACTCTTTGATTATCAACATGCTTCCGTAGAACGCATTCGCAAAAGCACTGAAAGCACTTACCAAGTTGACCGATCTTCACCTGGGAATATTTCTCTCAGATGAAGAGATGCTCGAAAACCATATCGACCACTACGATAGCCCAAGAGCCTATTCACGTGCCCTGCGCAGTTCCTTTGGTCAGAACCGCCACCTGGCACACACAGGAACGGTCCTTAGTCAATCAGAATCCCCGAGTACCGCACACCTCGTGCACGTGTCTTACACGGAAGACGAGGAAGACTCACAGGATTCGAAAGCCGCGGCGAACTCGACATTTGACGAGGTACCACCATTTCCTCACGGCCCCGAATTGTGTCCGATCTGTTCGATCGTGGTTTCCGCCCCCGATGTGCGTACACGCGAACTGGAAGCAAGCTTGGCGCTCGCTCAGAAGCTGAAGTCCCTACGAACGATCAGCTGGAGTTCGTTTTTCGCATGGAGACTCCCCGCTGAGGACGACAGGAAGATCGGGGACTGGCAAAGGGTGGCCAAGACGTACGTTCTTCGTAGCGGCGGAAGAGTGCGAGTAAGAAGGCGACCTTGGGACTAGCGGCGTCGCCCATGTACGCATCGTCCGCGGAGGTTAGTAGTCCATCGGGTTTTCGCTGTCCTCCAATCTTGCACACTTACTTTGCCGTGATCCTGTTTCTCTTCTATCCTTGTGCCTTGCAACTTTATGTTCGGCAGTGTATAACAATGAACTGCGACAGTTTGACGTTTAGGGCATGGTTCGTCAGCCACAGATGTGAGGTCGACTTGAGAAGCATGCTGCTAGCGGCGTCGTCAGGGAAGTACCGAAGAGCCTTTTCTGTAAGCGTAAAGTGGCGGCTCGAATTCACAAAGGTGGGCATCGTTGTGGACGAACAATGGAATGAAGGTAATGAGCCACTCGGCAGCAATCACGTCCATGCCTCGATTGGGAAGCGCTATCATTCCACAGCTCCGTGACCGCCGGTGGCGACAGACCACAAAACAATGATGATATTATAAAGATATCATGGGCCACTCAGGTTTCCCCTCCAGTGGCAAGAGGCCATACCCCTTCCGAGAGCGCCACCTTCCTCCCTCATCAGCACCCTAATATCATTCCTTCCGCGATCCCCCCTCCCCACGCTTTATCACTAACCTAACCAACTAATATGACGATTACCTCTGTAGCCCAAGCCAATTCCAAGACGGCAGAGTTTGCCCGTCTCTTCGATTTATTTGACCGCGTTGCAACGCGACGGACCCGGGCCCTCACTGGGGACACCAGCGACGTCATCTCCACAGATGACATTGCCAGCGTTCCTGCAGAGTTCGCCCCCGTACTCAAGAATTTATCCACGATCCTCTCCTTGCGCGCCATACGTGACGAGGGGCATGCCCGACGCGCCCAAACCGCGCCCACGACCAAACCACGCCACAATACCCGCGCCAGCGTGCACCCCTCGACGCCTGCACCCGGCGAAAACCCAACACCACGTGCCGACGTGACAGTACCCACGGACGACGTCGAAGAAGACCCCGAGAACCCCGCGTTTCCGCTCGGCGAACGCTACCCGTTCACGTTCAAGCTCATGCTGCACAAGCTGTACGACCTGGACGAGTGGGCAGACAAGGTCAAGAACGCGGTGGAGACGTCCAAGTCGCAGTTCAAACCCCTGGCGGAGCGGGTCCAGAACGTCGTCAGGGACGCCACGGCGGGCATCAAGGAAAGGGGGGAGAAGAGAAGCACTGGCAGCGTCCATCCTCAGGCCGTCCTCGGTGCTTCTGCCAAGTTTAAGCCACCACCGGGTGGTACGACGAGTTCGGCCTCGATGCCTAGGGACGTCACGGCGAGCAACAAGGAGAGAGGGGAGAAAAGAAGCAGTGCTAGTGTCCGTCCTGTCCTTGGCACTTGGGCCAAGTTTAAGCCACCCAGTACAACGAGGCACCCACATTCCGCCGCGATGCCGACGCCTCCGAAGCCAGAAACCAGCCGCGTGTTGAAGAAGAGATGCATCGGACGGAGAAAGTCTGTCAACGGACCCATGTCGACTGGCGTTTGGGTGTACGACGCGGCCATCTCGGCCACGGAGGTCACCGGCGCTCGTCCCGTGGTAGAGATTACGCTTTCCACGCCTCGGGATGCAGGTCGCGTGGTCGAGAGTCGTGCGCGACACCGATCGTTGACTGCCTTGGAGGAAATGCAAACTCGGGATACCGCGAGACGCAAAGTCAAGATTACTGTTCCCCTGCTTCAGGAGGAAGTCCCCGAGTCTGTTCCGCCGCAGCCAACGTCGGTCTCGTTTGTGGAGCCGGCCCGGGCGCAAGGGGTCATTGAAACGGAGAGCGCGATGAAGAGGAGGAGGTCGGTGGTCTCCGTTTTCGCTTCCGAATCGTGCAAGAGGGTCACAGTCAAGCGACCTCTCTGCGTTTGAAATATTTGGACAATTTGCTGTAAAAAAATTAGCTCACAACGGTTTAGCATGGGTGAAGGAAACCTCTTATTTCGACGTTGTCTAATGTCTTGCACCGGCCTGATACGAAACTTACGTTTTTACGATTTCTTTCTTTTTCACGCCGGTATTTACTTGTACCTCGTGTATAGCACCTAGTATCTTCGTGTTTTCATAGACTTTAAATTGAATCCTCAGTGGGCGACGGAAGTCAACCGTAGTACTGGTACGCCATGGTTAGACTCCTCGTTTTCGCATTGATAGATTGATCGAAAGAATACCTCGTCCAACATCACTGGAGGGTGTATAGCTGTAGAACTTGGAAGTGATTTTATAGACGGATGAGCCTGAGCTATTGGAAGAGGATGATGAGCGAGATCTAAATATTGTGGAATAATAATAGTGGAAATTAAAGGGCTGTGGATATGTATCTGTCTATGACGGGTATCTCGAACGAAGGATCCCACCGTTGAGGACGGTATTAGGGTATCAATGGAAGGAATCGGGAAAAATTAAAAGAGAGAAACGTTTGAACGACCCATATGCATATACTAAAAAAATATTCGGACATGACGGTGGCGAATATTCCCAGCTGCATGATACGATTCCATCCTCGCATGCGCGCGAGTCGAGTTGGAGGCGTCTCAATTATCGAATCGTCCATGGCCAGGCACGAATTCCCCATCACGGGGCTGGGTAGCTGAGTCGAGTGTACATAGGTCGAGGCGGTTGTGGGAGCCGGTCGGTTTAACCGGACGAACGAGGGGTATTGACATTGCTGGCATCGGCATCGCGCGCGGCGTCCTCTTCAAGGGAGATGACTTTGCTGCATAATGTACTGCGTCGGCGGAGAGAGGAACCATAGAATAACAATATCTGACAGGCCGGTTCAGTGGTTCCGAAGAAAGAAGCCGACAGAGAGTCGACTTACAAAGGGGATAGGAACGATGACCAGAGCTATGCCTGCGAATAACGTGTTGGACCATTTGTACGTGAGGTCTGTGAACATGTCGTGTGCAAAGAGCGGAAAGGCAAAACTGCCCAGGTTACCTGTAAATACATGGCCAATGTGAGCCCAAGGTCACCCGACCAGTCAATGGCTGACGTACGACACAGGCTCTGCCCAGCCAGAGCAGAAGATGCATAGGGGCCATAGCTAGTGGTGGAATCAGAAAACGCTATCGAAATTAAATTGAGATACCCTACCAGTCAGCCAAATACAAGAAGACGACCAAGTAGGCAATAAAGGCACCGAACATGAAGATCTGGACACCAAGTAATCAGGGCCGCCTTGGCAACGGATTTAAAAACAGGCTTGCCGTCAATGCAATGATCGGCCAGATCCAGTGGACATATGGCGAGGCAGTCCATGCAAACATGAACATTGCCAGAGGGAATAAAACTGCGACCACACATGTGAGGTATAGTCTAGCTTCCGGACCCCTGCGGGCGACGTTTTGTCTGCGAGTGGTGCATGAGTATAATTTATCTTGATAAACGTTCGCGCCGAGCCCTATAAAAGCGCCGACACTAAATAGATATAAGAAATCGTGAGCAGGGCTGGTGGTAGTGATTACTTACACAATGGTGGTGTATACCATTCCGCTTTGGCCATCGTTAAACCCGTATAGTGTCTTGAAAAGGGGCGAAACAGAACTAAATACCATAAGCTATAGAACGACACAGATAAACAGACCGTTACCTGATCAAGCAGAAAAGAACGCCCCACATAAAGAACACCCAGAGCTGTAGGAAAGGTGGCGTTAGGCCGTCGACTCATCCCGACATGGCAATTTACCCTCTTACGCTTATGCTCGTTGCTATAGGTTCGGTGAACAGAACCTCTGCAAATGCATTTGAGGATAACATCGTCGTCGAGGTTTGGACACTTACGGATTGGCCGGGTGCAAGATATCCATACAAGTTCGCGCAATGATGGCTGTGTTTCCTCCACTCGTGCGCGATGCCTCGAATCCCCGGTTTCCTTTCTAATTTTTTGTGCGAGGCGCTGCAGGATGATGCTTTGACGGGTCTCCTTCATGGTGAACATAGCGATCACAAAGTATACGCCACTGAATCTGGAGAGGTGTTTTTATTAGAGGACCAGATCAAGATCAGGAGGGAAGAGACTAACATTGCATGAAGCCATTGAATCCACCTCCATTGAAGGCGTGGGTCATATTCGACCCACCCGGACACCATCGGTCCAAACCCTGTGCAAGTCATGTTCACAAGGGAAAAGAGTGACATCGGAAGACTGCGCCTGATGAGATCAAGCAATGCGTCAACCATCAAACGGCGCAGGCGAACAAAGCACTTACTCCGCTGGTTCCCAGATGTCTGCAATGGTACCACCTACCAAAGTGGAACCAGTGGAGGCGAACGCACCGCCAAGGGCACGCGCGATGATGACCCAATGGATTGTATTAGACCTGCAAAGCACTGAGTTGATGTAGTCGGTCTGAAGATATCAGAACAAACATTGCGGCGAGCGCATAGCACAACACCGAAGCAAAGGCGGTGACGAGATAGATCGGCCTTCTCCCAACCTCTTCGCTAAGCGCAGTCGAGAAGAGCGGGACGAGCGCAAATCCCAGTGGATAAACGCAGAGTGCGAGCGTGGCCTGGAATGGAGTACAGTGCAGATCGCGCGTCATGGATTCAGTCCCCATTGCAAAGGACGATGAAGCAGTGGCTGGAGGATAAAATTAACGGCGCTCGCAAAGACAGTCGATGGGCGAGTACCTGTGACACCGGTGAACCCGCAAACAACAAGCGTGATGCACCACTTCTTGAAGCGAGAGTAGGTGACGGGGTTGCGTGGATCGTTGTCCTCGAACTCGACCTGAACGTACAAGTGAGCGAGCAGATATCGCACGAGATCAGGATGACGAACATAGAGTGGATCAGTCTTGAGAGAAGCTGAAGATGACCCAAGTACAGAGAAAGCGGATTTTTCGACGTCGGAGAGGCTCTTGCTGAAGTGGGACTGACTGGCAGTGTCGTAGTCGACATGAGTAGTGGTTAACGAGTGTTCTGAAGAGCTTGCACGGCTGGCGTGCAGCTCGTCAGGGGTGGTTAGGGTAGACATTTTACAACTGGAAAGGAATGAATTGGCAGTTGGGGCGAGGCAACAGTGGTTAGTTTGGTACTGTCCAAATGGTCATACTTTGGCGATCGGCGGCCTAAAACGAGGGTTGTCCCCATTTCTTGAGCTCATTTTCTGCCGGTATTGTGGTGGAGCTGATGTTACGTAGTCGGTGAAATGTTTAAATGGAATTGGGTGGCGCCGTAAGGAAGTGAGTCAAAATAACGGGGCGCTTCGTAACAATATTGTGACGCCAAGCCGGAGGTTCGAATGTTCAAGATTTGCCGTTGGAGCAGACGATGGCTACTCGTCGGATGGCCTGCACTCTCAGCCCATCAAAGGATGGGCCAGAACATGTCGACTGGAGTGGATCCTCAATGGTCACTGGCATTCAGTCGGGGAATGACAAAAATTAACAATTGCACAGATAATATCATACATGGTCGGCGTAGAGTACTATGGGACGAAGGTGGTGAGTGTTTGAGGTTTGAACTCAGAGACGCTGGATCAACTCACTAGGATTAACTGTCAGAGATTTCCACGACTCCGTCCGCATCTAGGGATCCTCTTTGAACATGTTCGCCTCGGACGCGAAGAATATCCTCTATGTTCTTCAGTCGGCCATCTTGGGTATCATCCTTGAACCAGCCAAGATTGTCCGCAATTAAATGCCTGTTCACGCGCATACGGGGTGAGATACCAGCAACAGACGCGTGCGCGCGTACCGGTTCTTGCAACTGGGGCATTGGACGAGAACGATACCACGCTCGTACGCACGTTTGGTGAATGTATGTGCTGAGCGGTGGTTACACCCGTCGGCCGTACATGTGAATGCGATGGCAAGACGGGGCTCTGGAGGATCAGACTGGATCTGGCCTGTTGCGAGCTGTGATTTGGATTGTTCACCCAGTGCCTCCGCAGCAGACGAGCTGGCACGAAAAGCACCCCGCTGTCGTTGCACTTGCACTCGATACGACGTCCTTGAGAGGGTCGCGGCCGTGCGCCATGCTGGACGGAGACCACCAAAGAGCCTCGATGGCAGCATCCTTCACCGTGTTTTTTGCTTCCAGACCGAATCAAGGTCAAAATCTCCGCGAATGTCGGAGTATGAACAGCAACACGCGCTTGTGGCGTGTATGCGTATCGACCGCGACAACAATGACAGAACGATCGCGACGCACAAAGGGCAACGTCGACAAGCTTGCAGAGTATAAGCGCGTTCGAGAGGGCGGGTCTAGAAAGTACAAGGTACGAATGGCACACCGCGTACTCGGTCGCGCGTTGACGCGTCAATCAGCCCGAGGAAGATACCGCATTGTACGACGAGATCACTGAGGACCAATACAAAACTATCGTCAAGGGCCGACTTCAGCGAGACGACTTTGTCGTAGACGATGGTGTCGGGGGGTACATGGACAACGGCATGGACGATTGGACCGGTCAGGACGATGCTGACGAGGAGGACGATGAGGAAGAGGACCTCCGAAGTCGCAAAAGTTGTACGTATGCTTCAAATCCTTGTCGTACTCTCACTGGATCATGGGGCAGCTAAGAAAAAGGCGACCGGAGCGTCCGCGAAAGCAAAGGCCAAGCCAAAGCCACCCCCGCCAGTTGCTAAGCCCTCCATAAACGCGTACCGTCCAACCGTGTCCGCGGAGCAGGAAGAAGATTTCATGGCAAATCTGTTGGGAGGCATTGACACGGCACCCCTCCCGGCCCCCGTGCGGTCGAAGAAGCGAAAGTCTTCGCCCGTCCTAGATTATGATGACGTCTTACCCGATCGTTCCTCTTCGCCGGTGCCGTACCGGAATACCCATAGCGCTTACTCGTCCGATGGCGCTGCGGATGACGAACCTTGGTCCAACCCGCCATCAAGCGACTTCGAAGACTACTCGTCAATGATGAGCCCGAAGAAGAAACCGCGTGTGACCAGCGGCCCATCCGTCGTCACGCCTGCTGTCGAACGAATGGGCAAGCTGGAGGTTCACAGTGGCTCAGAGGATGCATTCGACGCGTCGATGGACTTTTCAGACGTGGATATGAACGATTTCATGGACATCGACGATCTAGATGTAAAGCCGGGTGTTCCCGTCAAGAAGGAACCGCCGCCAGTTAAACTCGACTCTAAACCCGTCCCTAATGTTGCAAACACGCCAAAGAAGGATGACCTTGCCGCCCCGTCGTGGCTCTCTGTGTACGACTCCCTCGCCGTCGTCTCCGAAGACACCCTGGGATCCAAGCCTGCGTTCTCCAAGTCATCCATTAACGCGCTCGAGGACGATGGTAGCTTACACATGTTTTGGTTGGATCATCTCGAGCATGGTGGTAAACTCTATCTCATCGGCAAGGTGAAAGACAAGACCTCCAATACATGGGCGTCTGCTTGTCTTTCGATCCAAGGAATCCAGCGCAATTTGTTCGTACTACCCCGGCCACAGCGTGTCGTCCAGGACGAGACCGAAGATGGTCAAGTGGAGATGGTGGAGACTGACGTTATACCGGAGAAAGGGGACGTATACAGCGACTTTGAGAGGATACGCCGAGAAATAGGGATAAAAGGCTGGAAAGCGCGTTGGGTGTCACGGAAGTATGCCTTCGACTACAAAGACATCCCAAAGGAAACGGAGTGGATGAAAGTTTTGTACTCGTATGAAGGTGAGTGATCAGCCGACGCGTCGGGTTTGTGGACTAAACGTCCACAGAGCCGCAAATCCCCATGGATGCTTGTTCGCCAAATATCTACAAGATCTTTGGTACGAACACGAGTATCTTCGAGCTTTTCGTTTTAAAGCGGAAGATTATGGGACCTTGCTGGCTGACAATAAAGAACCCCGTCGTTGAAAACCAAGGCGTAGGCAGTCAGAATATCTGTTCCGTTCCTCGCTGACTTGGGGGTCCAGATCTCTTGGTGTAAGCTTGAAGCTGCCGTTTCTGATCCAAAGGATGTGATTCCTATGGTTGACGGTGCTCCGGATCCACCTCCCCTGACCATCATGAGCCTAGCCGTACGTACAGTGGTGAACCACCGCGAAAACAAACGTGAAGTGGTCTGTGTTTCGGGACGGATCTGGCGTGATGGTAGGTTTCAATCCGCAACGCGACCCGCAAGCGTTTTGATTTTAGTCTGCAGTACACTTGGATGACCCGACACCGCCAGAGCAGTTGCCCTGTTCAGTGCACACATTCGTGCGTCCCCTGGACAGATTCCCTTCCAACTTTGAAAGCCGGGCCAAAGTCAACAGGAAGGGTATGATATCGCCTATGCGGAATGAGCGTATGCTTCTCAACAACCTTCTTGGCAAGTGTTCAGTCGTTCGTGGATGAGGGACTGTTCTGATCGTTTCTCCTTCTAGTCACGTTGTTCAAAGCAGACCCTGATGTCTTAGTGGGCCACGACTTCCTGGGTGTTTCCCTTGACGTCCTTTTAGGGCGAATGAAAGACGTCGGTGCCGAACACTGGTCTCGCCTTGGACGGTTCCGGAGGGCGAAATGGATTCCGATTGGAAGACAAGGAACGAACATCAAGTTTCTATCCGGTCGACTGTTATGCGACCTCGCTAGTGATGGTGCACGCGTACGCCATCGCTATTCTCACACACCCTTTTGTTGATCGATTGCATACATAGAGTATGATCTCATCTACGACATGGTCTCTCAGCGAAATGTGCAAGACGCATCTCAAGTCTGAACGACAAGACATCGACCCAGACGACACTGCGGCATACTTTGACGGAAGCGTTTCCTCGCCGGATATGCTCATGACGTTCGTGCGGCACTGCGAACTCGACGCTCACTACCAGATGGCCATCGCGTCCAAGGTACAAATATTACCATTGACGAGACAACTCACAAATCTTGCTGGAAACGCATGGTGAGTATTTGTTCCATTGGTATGCTGCCGGAGCCGGACAAACTATGCGACGCCTTTAGGAACAAGACGCTAAACGGTGGACGTGCGGAACGTAACGAATACATTCTACTCCACGAGTTCCATAAACTCAAGTACATCTGCCCCGACAAGACATTTGGCAAAAAACTCCCAAAAATCGAACCTGAAGCCGACGACGCCGACGGTGAGGGCGGCGGGACGAAGAGCAGTAAAAGCAAACGAGACAAGTACAAGGGTGGTTTGGTGTTTGAGCCTAAGCGTGGCTTATGGGACAAGTTTATTTTGGTCATGGACTTCAATTCGCTCTATCCTAGTATCATCCAGGAGTATAACATTGATTTTACGACCGTGGACCGGACATTGGAGGAGGTGTGTGGTCTCTGTTTTATCTGCGTTTGCCTTTCTGACGTGTTTCTAGGAGGACAAGATTCCAGAACCCCCGAGCTCTGAAGTGCCGCAGGGTGTGTTACCTCGGCTCATTGCAACGCTCGTGCAGCGCCGCAGACAAGTTAAATCTTTGATGAAGGACCGCTCGATAACCCACGCGAAGCTACTTCAGGTAACGGAACAACTGGGCGTCCGAAGCCAAGGACTAACAACACTTTCGCACAACTCAGTACGACATCAAACAACAGGCACTCAAGCTCACTGCCAACAGTATGTACGGATGTCTCGGCTTTGAATACTCTAGATTCTACGCCCGCCCCCTCGCCGCGCTCACGACATTCAAGGGACGAGAGATCTTGACCCACACCCGTGAATTGGCCGAGAGTCTACAGCTCGACGTGAGCGATTAATGCTTTCTGTTCGTCGTAGCTGCCCCCAATGACATTCGCTTCCCCCTTCAGGTCGTCTACGGAGACACCGATTCCGTCTTTGTCAACTCCAACGTCACCGAACTCTCCGACGCCCTCAAGATTTCCACAGACTTCAAAAAAGCTGTCAATGACCGGTATAAGCTCCTCGAGATCGACTTGGACGGCGTGTTTGCGCGACTGCTACTCCTCCAGAAGAAGAAATACGCCGCTATCAAGATCGAGGATGGGTCACGCACGTCCACAGAAATCAAAGGTCTGGACATGAAGCGTCGAGAATATTGTGCATTGTCAAAGAACGTCTCTCAGTGAGCGATCTCGGCGTTCCATTTCGTATATACATTTTGACTGGATACGGTTCGGCAGATATGTCCTGGATCAGATTTTGTCGGGGGAAGCGACGGAGACCGTTGTGGAAAACATTCACGAGTATCTGGCTACCATGGGCTCCAACGTGCGATCTGGCAAGGTCAAGGTGGACGATTTCATCATTTTCAAGGTATGACCGGTTGTAAGCCACCTTTGATGATGCTGATGGATGTGATTTCATAGCGATTGGGTAAAAATCCCGAGGACTACCCTGATGCGAAGAGCCAGCCACATGTTCAGGTCGCCTTGCGCCTGAAAGCAAAGGGTGGAAGCGCACGCGTGGGAGACGTCATTTCCTACATCTTCTGCGTATCTCCCGGAGATGAAAGCGCAAAGAGTGCTCAAGCGGATCGTGCAAAGCACCCTGACGAGCTGAAGAAGGCGACCTCCAACGAGTTCAGTATCGATTACGAGCATTATCTGGCACACCAGGTGTTGCCGCCCATCGAACGTTTGTGTGATCCCATCGAGGGAACTGACAGGGCTCGGTTGGCTGAATGCCTCGGTGAGTTGACGTGCCGTTCTGCGGCCCGCTTTGACTGACGGTCGTGAAGGACTCGATCCTGGCCGTTATAGAGTCTCTGGAGGATCTGAGGCCGGTTCCGCACTCACGACGCTCGACTCACAGGTGTCCGACGCAGAACGGTTCAGAGACTCGGAACCGTTTCTGGTCCGGTGTCGGGGATGCCAAGGGCAGATGTCGTTCTCGCCCATATGGGAACGAGAGGTAAGCTGTACCCTACCACATCTAACTGGGCGATCTGACCGAGTACATGCGCACGCGCATACAGTCGTCGGTTTTGCAACCCTCTGGCCCTATTTGTCCGGCGTGCAACCACCGATTCGGGGAAGCCAGTCTGCAGACGCAGCTCGAGGTCCAGATACGGGCGTGTATCGCGCGGTATTACCAGGGGTGGACGGTTTGCGATGACGCGACGTGTGGACACCGGACGCGTTCGATGGGCGTGTATGGTCGCCGTTGCGTGCGAGCGGGGTGTCAAGGAAAGGCTCGCTTCGAGTACTCGGACGTCGAACTGTACAATCAGTTGCGCTACTTTGCGATGTTGTTCGACGCGGACAAGGCCAAGAAGGCGGCGACTGGGAGCGCACGTCTTGGTACGCGCTCTCTTTTTCCTTTTTTTTTCTGGACGCTGACTGAATGTCTCTAGAGGAAGTTTGCGGTCTTACAGTCACCAACCTGCCATTTTTGACGGCGATGAGCGCCACGGTCCACAAGTACATTGATCAGTGTGGTCGACGCTGGGTTGATTTCGGCGCATTGTTTTCGGTGATGAAGTTGTGAACGCTTTCGACGCCTTACGCCTATGGGCGTTTTGTATTAGACACGCATGTATACCTGCGATCAGTTTTTGGTATCGATATCGACTCTACGCTCTAGCAACAACGGATCCCCCATATGTTATGATTTCGCGTGATCCCCCACGGTCGTATATCGACGTCGGTGGTAGAGGAGCGGTAACCCGTACAGCCCTGCATCGCGTTCGTCGTCGACGTTCTCGGGTAACGGAACGCGTTCGACGCGAAGCACCCTCGCGATGAACAACTCTGAAGCCAAGCCTGTCTCTGCAGACGCCTGCGGCACTTCTCCCTCTCCCTCCCCCGCTCTCTCCCCCTCGCCGTCGTCGAACGCACGTGTCAATACATGGGACTCGCCCGGGTGGAGGCGGGCGAGCGGCACCGAGGGACAGACGAGGTGACACGAGAGCGCGCCGAGCGCACCGGTGAACACGGGGAGGCCGTCTTGCGAGCGTGTCCAGGGGACGTGGGGGTCTGCGAACGGACGGGGGTGGAGGTCCGGTCTGGCGAAGCGGTCTGCGAGGTGGGGTTGGGCTGCGGAGAGGATGTTGATGATGAGGTGTGCGTCGGGGTGTGCGTGGGGTGCGGGCGACGGTGAGGGTGAGGGCGGGGAGGGGAC
>JBBPRK010000427.1:0-23382 GCA_038093075.1 Boletus patriciae | reverse complement strand
CCCCCTTACCCACGCCTGCCCCCCTCCCTAGCCGTCTGACCTTTCCAGACCATCCACACCTCCAACAGGTCCTCGAACACCCATGCTGTCCAGCCTTCATCAGCACCATCCATCCAAACGCCACCATCATCCAATCCACCTTCATACCTGAAGATGCCACTTGCATCTGCCAAGTCAAATGGCACAAAGGAAGCTCCATCTCAAGGGAGTTCTATGCCATTGACAGCAATGAGGACGTCTACACTTCCCCCAACACTGATGCTGGCACCCACCCGGACATGGTATTGACGATTTATATGGAAAGCATGGAATCAGAGGAGGAGAGCGTTATTTTCCAGGTCGGTTAGGCTGAGAGGTTTTCCTTTTAATTTTGTAATTGGCAGGCCCACATCTTCTCCCGCTCCATCCCTCAGGAACTAGGAGCCATTACCGTTGATACTACCACATATGCCTTACATACTGCACCCCCCGCATGTACAGTCTACCATGGGATTGCATCCCAACAGACCTTAAACAAGGAATATAAATAAATAAATTAAAAAAAAAAGTCTTGTGGTTACTGAAACAACCCAAAAGGTTACAGCATCAACTGTGACTCTAGGGAATCAAGGACTAAGGGAGGACAGACCAATAGCGCTAGCAGTTGGTTCTGGAGGTGATCTCTCTGGCTGGCACTTGCAGCCTTTTATAATACTAGAGTATGTATGTACAGTACATGTGTGTATTGGATCTACTGATGAGTCCCAACATAGACTAAATATGTGGCAGCATGTGTTAGGGGTATGTATCAAGCATAGCCATGAAATGGAATCAGAACATGATGCAACCACACGGCAGTGGTAGAATGGAAGAGAAGAAGGAAGGGCATAGCCATACACTGCACAGAGATGAATGAAATGAGGAGTGCATGAGGCATGGGTGTGAAACAAAAAAAGAAGCATAGGAAGCAGCATGGCTGTTATATGTTAATCTGATAAGATATGAAAACAACTAAGTCCATTGAAATGATGTTTAGGCGTTCTGAGCCATAACAGTTACTAGTAGCAAAGGTTGAGTTCATTGAGAAGATCAGGTAATTTGAGTCTACCAAAGTGTTTCTAGAAATTGGGCATCTAAAATGGCAGTTTGTATAGATGCTGAGTCTTGCATGGCAGTAATGTAGGAATGTTACATCTACAACTGCTTTGTGGCTGGTAATCCGAAAATATGTCCGGATGACAGGTTGTCATAGGTTTGCAGATCAACTACAAGGTGGGTTCACATAAGTCACTTAGTCACTTGGATTGGTTTAATAACACAATCCTATTGTGCACTAAGGAGTTGGCAAGATCAGGTCTCTATAGCACAATTACCTCTTATCTCCTAGAGTGGATAATTGGGCTGAGATAGCGTACTCTACTATCTCTTACCTTCTAGAGTGGATAGCAAGTACAGTGAACTGACAGGTTCTTACTACTGGGAATCTATTCCCTTTAGTTGCCCTCATGGGGTTTTCTCCCTAAAGGTGTCCTAACCTAACAGTAGATGTATCTAGCTTGGGGGTGGGAATTACACAAGGGCCTCTCTTGGGTTTCCTGTAGTAAGTTCTGCTAGTAAGTGTCTACTTGGAGTTCTTTCTCCTAAGCAGAGACTGTCCCTGGACACATTCTAAGGTGCTTCTCAGATTCTATTGAGATGGTGCTCTCTCAGGTTCTACACAGAGTATGTTCTGTATAAGATATGATGATTTTTTTGGGGCCTGATCTGCTCTCCTTTTATAAGTAAATACATGAGGCTGTGTAGTTTCCTATCTAGGTCAGGCTATGTAGAAAGCTGACAAACACTGAGAAAAAGCTTACAAATGCCAAGAGAAAGCTTATCAATGCCAAGTCCAATCACCAGATTCAGCTCAATGGCTTGGTGTCAGATATAGGATTTCCTCCTTTACTCAGCCTAGTGTGGGAAGGGGAAGGGAATCCCTAAAGGGGGAGAGAGGTTGCCAGCTTCCAGAACTCTGAGAGTGGGGCTTTGTCACAGCAGGACTTCAGCTTCAGCTTGTGTGCTGTGCCCAAGTTTCAAGTCTAGGTGTCCCGAATTTACATGGTTGTTTGGAACCCATCAGAGGGGAGTGAAGGACCAATGTGCCAATGAGGTGACACCAAGTCAGTCCAAGGGAACTCTGAGGGTTCAGGGATGATAGGGAAGGTCAGTACTCAACATGCTCAGGGACAAGTCGGGTAGACTCGGAAATACTACTGAGCGGTGGTCTACAACCAGAGGAGGACAACAAGTATAGTTCTATTCAGAGTTCTAAGTCCAAGGTCGGCTTAGGGGGAATGGACAAGAAGGTTGAGTGAGGGAGTCAAGAGGACAAGTGGAATTTGGAGGGCATGGATATAAAGACAGTGACATGGTGATGAGGAGGTGAGATAAGATAACATGACAAGATATTCAAACTAAAGTACTAGAGCTACAAAGTCCGGGTTTATATAGTATAATACAAAGGCAGTGTCCAAAGGCCAAAAGCGGCATGCTCGGGAAAGGTACTAGTCCAAGCTGTGGCAAGGTACAAGACCCAGGGTGACTGAATGGGGGGCAGTACCCAAAGGTCCGAGTAGCATAGACACTGGATCTCTAAGGGCAAGCCTAGTACATGTGGAGGTAAGTGAGTGACAGGATAACGAGACGATCAAGTCTAAATGGGGTAGTCCATATAAGGTCATACTTAGTCTGAGTGACCGAATGGTCCAAATGATCCAAGTGATCCGAGGTGGAACCAAAGTCAGGGGATCAAGGGTAGTGCAAGTAGTCCGAGATGGGACTGAGGTCAGGGGACCAAGGATGACCCGAGTAGTCCGAGTGAACCAAGGTGGACCAAGGTAGTCCAAGGTCAGGGTTGGACTTGCTCGAATTCTGGGATATGACACTTGGTAATCATGGGCTTTGGCCCATAGGCTTGGCAATGACTCATTATGACTCAGACAGATCACATGACCAACTCTCTTTCTGGTACTTAAGCTAGTATGAGATGTTAAACAATAGATATAGTAGGTAGCTATGTATGTATTGGTAGTAACAGAGATATGGTTGGAGAAATTATTTAATTTCTCCACAACCAGTGAATGGAAAAATAGTGGAAGGTAGTTCATACTAGGCACTATGTAGCCTTACGTTTGGAAGTGATTTAGACTGCAGGAAAGGGGTGAAATCTCAAATCTCAGGTCAAGTGTATACAAGTACAATACAAGTACTTATACAAGAACTCATGATCCATGCATCAAACTGGTTTGGTGCAGGTCAGTGTGGGAAGTATGTTGGAAAAGTCCAAACCAGCCTTCCAATTTGGACATTATGAGACTTAATCCAAGCCACTTGGAAGGGCATTTAATCCAGATTTGGCTGCAGAGATTGAAACAGGGAGGGTCACAGTGCTGTATTTGGAGCCTGGGAACATCTTTTTACAATATTTAACATCTTCCAACCACCTTGACACACTTTTGGGTTGAATTTCAATGCAATTGGAAGCCAGCAGCATCTTGGGCTGTTACAAGTGGTTGCAAGCCATGGGAATATGAAATACTTTTTTGTGACATACTAATTCAGCTTTAGTGATGTCACCCTGCTTGTCATTGGCTTTGTGTGCCACATAGAGAATCAATTTAATGAGGTCAAACATCAGTTCTGAGATGGACAGTTTGGGATGCATCAATTCAGAAAGCAAAAAGACTGAGTTTTGGAACACCCAGCACTCACTTTGGCTAATTCTGTAGTCAGGTGACCACCTCAGCTAGTAGTCATCAAATGCATGTTTTGTTGCACATGTATGCTGGAAGTCATGCAAATGAGACATATGTACCTATTTTTTTTTCACCCGTGCATCGGCCAATTCCTGCACTACAGTTCAGTTCAGTGTGGAAAACTCCCTCAAAGTAGCACAGAGAACTGAGTGGTCAGCAACTTGTAAATCTGTCCTGCTTTGTCTCTAGTCAGAGAATAGCACGGGTGGGTGAGCACGTGCATGTGCAAGAGATGGTGAAAGCCCGACAGGTGACAGGACAGTGACAAGCAGGAGCAAGCAGAGCAAGCAAGAGTACAGTGCGGGCACTCTATTGAGCAGCTGCAAACTACCAGCCCTCGTGGGCACGGTAGTGGCTCTTGCGTGCACAGTCACATGCAGACGGTGGGGTGAGAACGAGGGCACAACTCAGAGGCAGGCATGTGCACGTGCTTACATGAAGCCGGTGGGCTGAGGTCGGTGGGCAAGAGGTCAGTGCAATGTGGTTACATTTTGTAAATGGAATGGAGAGCGGGATGGAAAAAAAACCTTACAGAACAAGTGGGTGGAGCTGCGAGCCTAAGTAGGTGAGCGAGCTCGATGCCCGCATGGGTGGGTCGGGACGTGGTGCCTGCATGCTGTGGACAAGGTCACCATGGGTGAGCAAGTGAGTAGGGGCGCAAGCATGGTGAATGCACACTGGATGTGGGGCTGCCTTGGGATGTCCAATGGCACACTGGGACCCTGGCCGCCGGAAAAGAGCATCGTCTTTGGGGCATCCAGAAGCGTAGACAGGGCAAGAGCACCTTAATCACAGGGGGTTCAGCTATAGTGCTTGGAAAGGTCAAGGCGGAACGAATTTGGCGGCAAAACTCGCATCCAGAATCCAAAATCTGTGCTGTTCCCGAGGGTTTCAATCGAAAGTTTCTGAGTGAACTGTGAGACGGACCATGACGTTGTCGATGGCGTTCTTGAGACCGCCGTTGCAATGCGAGTTTTGTGCGGTGTGCCAATAGTGGTAGATTATTGGCGCTGAGCCGGTGTACGTTGGTCTGGAACTCGCGGGGGTGGAAGAACACGCATGGACGAAAACGCGCACGGGTGTGGTCGGGCGCTTGCTCGAGAAGCGCCTTGTGGTTAAGCCGGTGGGACAACCAGACCGTGAACGGCAGTGGAAAGGTAGGGAAGATAGACCACCATCCCCTGATTCGGGAGTACAGAACCTTCGTCAGTCAAAGGTAGGGGTGGCTGTGCGAATTAGTTTAGTCAACGGCTTTAGAATCAAACAATGCCAAATAACCGCTGAACCTCACCTCAGCTTCAACTTCTTCAAGGCGTTACTGACTCGATTAACACTATCAGAGAGAATATGGATGAAGAGGAAGCATTTATCCAGAAAATATCTGATGCCCATCCCGGCTACATGTCGTTTATCACGCATCTCACTTCTCTCGCATCCTCATACCTCCCACCGTTCATATACGTCACAAACACGAACAACCCGCGTGTCACAACCTCGGTCATCGACGCCATATTTCACGATGCCTCTTCCATCCCAGGTGCTCCACCCACTCTATACGCACACGTAAACGCTGTGGCATGTTTCACCCCGCGCGTGTTCTACGACACCGTCCTCAACGCGCTTGCAGGGTGGACGCCTTCGTGGGAGAACGGGTGTCAAGTATGGCCTGGAGATGATTCACAACGATACAACGATAGCATCGACAACTTTCTGCATGGGCTCAGGAGGCTTCGTCTCGAGCGTACCGGCGATTCCTCCAAAACAAGAGGAAAAGGAAAGGGCAAGGCGGTTGCTTCCGAGAACGAGCAAGAACCATCCATGGTGATCCTGATCGAGAGGGCCGAGAGGCTCTCCGAGGGTCTCCCAGAGTTGATTGTCCCTTTGTCTCGGCTAGGCGAACTGGTCAGTCAACTCAACTCAACTCCTTACCCGTCCAGAGCGAGCTTACTTGCAGGAAAGTGTATCACTGACTGACGTGGCCTTCTAATAGTCGCGAACCAACGTCTCGGTTATCCTGTTGTCATCTGTCAGTTGGGAGGACATCCGGCCCCCCCTGGGTGCCTCACCAGACCCGTATTATATCGACCTCGAACCCCTGGCCAAACAAGGTAGGTCTCTCACACTGCGGATGTTGGGGTTTTCAGTGACTCGCTATTGCAGATGTCATCCAAAGCCTCGTGTCTGCGTTCCGCAGTACATCTACATCCCTGTCGTCGTCCGACACGCCTCACGCGACCTACCATCCCGCTTTACAGCCGCTCTATGAACAGTACGTGGAGACGCTTTACAATGTCGTATCAATATACACAAACGATCCCATCGAACTGCAATACGTTGCGGCGGCTCGGTGGCCAGGCTTCGTGAAGCCGGTCATCAGTCAATACGACGAATTGGTCCGGCAAGCGGAAGAACATGGATCAGATCCCCCCGAGCTCGAGCCTCCGGCCACCGATGGCCGTTTGCGTCTAATCAAGTTCTTCTTGCCGACGTTTACAGCAGCTTTGGACGCGCTGTATCCCCGCCTCGACAACGCCACTGACTGGGCTGCAAACAACGACTACGACGCGGGCCAAACGCCCGTCACGTCCAACCGCGATGGACTCTCAAACAAGGTGAAACCGGCGTCCAGTTTCAAAGTGGACCATCTTCCGCGGATGTCCAAATTCATTCTGATCGCTTCGTTTGTGGCGTCGACCAATCCACCCAAAAGCGATCTACGCATGTTTGGCCGAGGACCCGAAGAACGAAAAAAGAGGCGGAGGAAAACGGGTTCTCCAAAGAAAAGTGGAGGCGCACAGACAGTCGTCAAGGTACGGGCTCGAACCTTGTAATCTTCTCATGTCATCCGACCGGCCGATCCTATTTCATTTCACAAGGTTTCTCAGCGGTTACTCGGCCCTGCGACGTTCCCGTTGGATAGACTGCTTGCCATCTTGGGCGCGTTGTTGGAGGAAAACGATTACGAGACACGACCGCACGACCCTCGATTTGAACTCCCAGGAGAATACACGGACATGGAAACGGGCCGGATTCACATTTACGCAGCGGTACGGCGTTTTTTTCCCATCGTCGTCCCCGGTTGTCAGCCACTAAATTAACGTTGCAGATCACGGAGCTGACCTTGATGCGGGCGTTGCACCGAACGAGCGCGGTGGACAAGCTGGACGGACCACCGATGTTCAAATGTGGGATATCGCACGACGTTGCATTGGCACTTGCACGGGATCTCGACGTTCCGCTCAACGACTTGATGTGGGATCCAGCTTGAGACAGATCGGTGACGCTGGTCTCCACACAGGCCGAGGACCAGCTCACAAACTGCACACGTAGAGAGGCTTGAAGGAGTTTATAATATGTCATATCTATATATTTGAAGTACAATGCCTCGCTGGCAATACCGTCCACCCCGTCATGCTGTGATATTCTGTCTCCAACTTTCGCGTCATACTAGGCCACGGCATATGGCCATCGCCAATTTCGTTGAATATTCGGTTTTTGTATCGAGAGTTCGAAAACAAGATGACCCATTAGTGGTTTTCTCTACATCCAACATCGAAAAAGATTACAAGTGTTCTCCTACGGAAGAGCCCAAAAGAAAGACATGGATTATACGAGGAAATGTTTGTACATTACTTCCACAGACATGGGTATCCATAAAACGCTAGAGCAAAATATTTACCTGATAAATTGACATACATAAGAATCCCCGACCAAACCGTTCGCATCGTGTGCAGGTATCGATATATCGCGTTGGGTTGCACGACAGGCTGATCGGCCGACGATCGAAAACCACTCGACCGCACGCTCCTGGCGCGCACTCGTTTACATCATCCGACAAACGGGAAGATCGGCAATACCAAGCGCTTCGAGTTGCTCTCGAGTCACCTCTTGTTCGTTGGCTTGCAGTTTCTCTCTCGACTCGACCGGGAACCAGTCCGCCATGAAGTTGAGTAGCCCATAGTCGATGTTGGCTGCGCGATTCGTGAGCGACCGAGGGGCGTGAAGCGAGACGCAACGCGCATACTCACAAGGGTTTGCCTGCAGGACCGTCGGTGCGCGACAAATGGGACAATTCGGGCGGCCACGTTTCTGAAGTTTGGCGAGGCATCTAGATCGACGGGGCGGTTGCGTGCGTGGAGACAAAAAAGATGGGCGAAAAAGTAATTACATACCGTACGCAGAAGAAATGGCCACAGCAAAGCCTTATCGGCTTGAATGCGATAGAGGTACACACGAGGCATGCATAATCGTCAATGTGCGGTACGATGGGCAACAGAACCTCGCCGATTGCTTGCACGAGAAGCCTCGGTAGAGATTGCGAAGGACGAGCGATCAACGCGACTTGACATGAGGACGCCGCGGATGCAGACGCGCCTCGTTCCAGAACATGAGTCGGAATTGGAAGTGTCGTACGTTTGGCGTGTTTCTTGAGGATTTTTCGAGTCGCTTCTGAATTCGCGAGTTGGAACTATAGTTCACTTGGTGAGCTGGTGCGACGAAGCGAGACACAAGCCGGGGAGCGCTGGTTACCTTCTTCACGTCGAGGATGAACGAGTTCAAGTTCAAGAACATGTCAAAGGCTTCCCTGCTTCCGGGAAGGGTTAAAGACGCTTTCTTCTCCTGGACGAGTCCTTCGAATAACTTGAGTTGCTTGTCCACCTCTTCGATGCTTCTTTCACCCCGAGTTGACTCTCTGACGCTTTCAAAGACTTCTGCTTCGGCGTAGAGGCGGAAAATCTCGCGCCAGGTGGACAGGTCCGACTTGCCTCCCGGACCGGGGCGCAAGGAGATAGAATTATCGGCAGTGAATGAATAAGCCGAGAATGAATGGGGGGCAGAGGATGATGCTGGGAGAGCCGTTAAAGAAATCGATCTAGCAAGCGTTTTAAGAGCCGAAATGAAGCCGTCTTGCAAAGTGTCGAAGTGGCCAGAGAGGGAAGACAGGGTGGACGTCAGGAGCTGAAAGAAAGCCGAGTCGGAAGGGAGAGGGATGATTAAATCAGGGACACGGTCGCTGGACGACGGTCAGCGATACATGCGACCAAGGCAGGACAGAAGCGTACGATTCCATCGAGTTGCCTAGCAAGGCTTGCGTGATACGGGTGAGCAATTGCTCTGGGATGAGAATATCGACATGATAGATAGGTTGTATTGTTGGAGTGGGGCTGTGGTGTGTCCCCACGTCAGAAGGGTATTTCGAGGATAGTCGAAGTCGAGGTTCAGGCACGGAGGAGTTCAAGGCGATTTCATAAACGATGGTGTGTGTGTACGATGCATTAGACGCGTTCTCGGAATCCACAGGGAGAGCTGAAATCTGCTCGTGCAAGGAGCGAAGGAGTGAAGGACCAAGCCCCAGCGAGTCGAGCTCAGACGCAGTTTGGTTGATCAGCTTTTTGAGCTGGAAGTCAAGACCAAGATCAGTGGGTTACCAATGGGATTCCTCATTGCTCAAGGCGCACCTTGCGGTATTCAAAGGCTTTATTTCTGAGTTCAGGAGGTAGGGTAACGAGCAGCTCATCGTAAGTCTTGCAGAAGTGCATTTCATGACAACAAGGGACATCGTGCGGTTGTTGTAGGAACACAGCTCCATTTGTAGCAAGGTGGCGCTTTCGGCGGTCACTTTGGAATAGTCACGAATAGTCACATACCAGCGCGCATACTGTCTCGTAACACACCGGGCCCTCTCAGAACGTTGAAAGTCAACCCCCGGTTTGTAACGGGAGTAGTCAAACCAGACGTTGGATCACACCTTTAACTCGGGTACCTCCGGGAACCGCGGCCTCCGTGTCAGCGCTCTAAAACGTCCATCGTGAGACTAGGGCACCTTGTGGACTTCGATCGACACAACGACCCAGAGCCTGGTTCCGCAAGCGACGACGACTCGGACAGCGACCTCGGAATTCTGTGAACCCTCCAAGCACGTTTCTACTGCTTCATATGCAGCTTCTGATTGGTCAGGCCCGGAGATCAATGCAATCCCAATAATCGCCATGCTGACGAAGGTTGCAAGGGAGTAGTAGTTTGGTCAGGCCGGTCGCCATGCTACAAGTCAGGTGTGACATACATGCATATGACATACAAGGCGGGGCATCTGGAGATCCCATCGACAGTCTTAATTTATGGCAAGATCGGGGGGACAGAACCATTGATTTGGTTGATCTGAGCCCACCAACACGATCGAGAACCACATGTATCCTAGGCTAGTACATAGTAGCACGCACAATTCAAGCAGACTTACCTATGAGGCTATGATACGTTTTTAGCTGAGAAATCTATGTGCTGGGGATTAATTGACCAGTGCACAACTCAGTATATGACTATCCCGATCAGTGATCACATACAAACCTGGGGGGAACTTGAAGTTCAACGAGGCAAGGGGCTCAAGCCTCAAGAAACACCTGGCATCAATTCGTCCTGTCACCCTGGAGTGGGAATAAGCTGTCACTTTTTTGCCAACTTGTTAGCATGGTCGAGTGTTAGACTGTTAGTATGAAGGTAGATGGCGTTATGAGTGGCAAATGCACGGTGTTAGAGAGCTCAACGATTACGTAACACAGTGCGCGGTGGGCGGTCAATTGGCCAATCATAGCTAGTTTCCCTCGGTCACTGCATTCGTGATGGGGGCTCTGGGAATCGTATTGGCCATTCGAATGATACCAAATCGCGGCGGCACCTCGACATTTTTGAAACATTCTTTAGACTTTTCTTGGCACGGCCCTGCAGACATCACCGCCACGGATACTGTAGAAATTTCATGCCCTGAGCCTAGCGGGACGCCACTGCAATCGGGATTGGTCGGCATCGATCACTGTATCAGCCCACACTGCTTGCGCAAATTCCCTAATTAACTGACGACGGTCAGGAACACGTTTAGAGCATGCCAAACCAGGTTTTCAAGCTGGCGCCAGACTTGTTCCTCCCTCCCTCAATCCCTTGATGCCCACCGAATACACCTCCCCGTCGCAAGACTTTCCATTGCGGCTGTTCGACACGTCTTCTCATGAATATTTCGCTGAGGTTCGAACCATAAGAAGCCAGGATAAAGAGTCCGAGCCAGGTGACCGTCTTCGTGCCCTCAGCTCAGGTAGGTCTTGTGAAAGTGTTCTAGTCCTTGGTGTTATAATAAAACTATGCGATCAACCCCACCCAGCCTCTGAAATCTCTGTGCGCGGTCTACATACCCTGCCCTCTTGGTCATGACCCAGAACGTTATCTATAGATATACTCGTCAGATTTTGACGACCCCAATCTTGACCCGAACCGAACTTCCGAATTTGATGACGATTCGCCATATCCCGAGGTCCGCTCTGCAGTAGCCAACACCGATGATCAATCGATTCCCGTGTTGACGCTACGAACTTGGGTGCTCGGCCTGGCGTGGTCGGTGGTCATGCCTGGCGTTAATCAATTTCTCTTCTTTCGCTACCCCTCCGTGCCCGTCGTAGGCATCGTCGCACAGCTAATTTCATATCCGCTCGGGAACCTCTGGGCATCCTACATGCCTCGAAAGCGAATACTCGGTATTTCGTTGAATCCAGGTCCATTTTCTATCAAGGAGCATGTGTTGATAACGGTTGGTGTCCTGTTCCGCACCATCTGCTTCCGTCCTCTGCTTGTTATTTACCTTTTTGCAGATCATGGCCACCGTCGGATCGCCGTCGGCTTATGCAGTAAGTTTATGCACGTGATGGAACGTAACTTGTGCATTCAACCGATCCCGCTTTAGACCGACATTATCGCCGTACAGAGGGTGTATTATAACCAACGCTACAGTTTTACTTGTCCGCGCGTCCCACTTCTCTGGAAATGTCTCTTGACTGATGCACGGCGTCTCCCATATTCTGTCCCCAGATCAGTGGTTGCTAGTCGTTTCTACACAATTAATTGGCTTCTCGGCGGGCGGGATCGCCCGTCGATTTCTCGTGGTCCCGCCAAGCATGATATGGCCGACCACGCTTGTGAGCTGTGCGTTGTTCAACACCCTTCATTCGCAACAGTACGCGGGGAGCGGACGGTTAGGTGGCATGAGTCGATTGCGGTTCTTCCTGTACGCTTGTGTGGCATCTTATGTATGGTGTGAGTTTGTTGTTCTTCCGATCCGTTGGAGATGGCACTAAATCGGTGATACATAGACTTCTTTCCTGGGTATCTGTGTGCGTCGTTCGTTTTGGAAATCGCGAGACCTGATTAACCCCCTTTGGTTAGTCCAGGCACTGTCGTATTTCTCGTGGGTTACTTGGATATGGCCTGAAAATGCGGGTGAGTCCACTCGCCGAGCTTTGTCGGTTAATCGATTGCGTGGCTCAAACCGGCTTGGAAGCCATTGCACAATTGTTTGGGTACGTCGAGCTTTTTCCGTCTCTCCTTTTGTACTGTTCGTTGACAAGGTGAACGGCGTCAAGTTACGTCCATGGGATGGTAAGTGTGATTACGAACGAGCTGCAGTCGAGATACGCATGAAATGATACCGCAGGGTATGTCTGTCGTGACGTTTGATTGGAGCCAAATCGCGTGCGTGTTCCTCAGTGTGACATCGTCTGGCAGGGATTGATGATATCCAAAATACAGGTATATTGGCTCACCTCTAGTCACACCCTGTATGACTGTTTGCGATTCTTATTCAGTCATCTCGCTTACATCCGTGACTAGGGTGGGCTGCGGCCAATATTCTCTTTGGGTTTGTGGTGTTTTACTGTGGGTCGAAAGAAGCTGTAACAACGCTATTCGTTCATGCTGACTTATGGTCTAGGGATCCTAACGCCCATACTCTACGTCCGTGATTCTTTTGAATGCATTCGGAACCCGGCTTACTCGCAGCCTTCGGCCAGTTCACGAACACCTGGAAGTCTCTGTATATGCCGTGAGAATAATTGGTAGCTATGAGAGCGTGTCTACATGCTAAAATTCCAATGTAGCATTCAATCGCGGCAGGTCTTTGATAACACGATGCAACCGTACAACGTCACCCGAATTCTGACACCGGAGGTCACGCTTGATCTAGAGGCATACAGAGCGTATAGCCCGCTTTTCATGTCGTACGTATCCTTGTTCTTTGCAGTTTCTGACGCCCTTCACTCGACAACATCTAGGACGTCTTTCGCCGTGGCGTATGGGTATGTCTATCCTACGACTACTTGGTTAACCTAATCACCATCGGTGTCTAGGTTGTCGTTTGCTACGATCACAGGTAATCCTTTTCGTTGCATGGAACGAACCAGTATGAAAGCCTATACCATAGCCACTCTCGTTCATACACTCCTTCACTTCCGGAAGCAGATTATTCAGCAAAGTCGGCGATCCCAGAGAGAAGCACCCGACGTCCATGCTCGCCTCATGAGTTTATATCCACAGGGTAATTCACTGCT
Source organism: Boletus patriciae (assembly GCA_038093075.1). NCBI lineage: Eukaryota > Fungi > Basidiomycota > Agaricomycetes > Boletales > Boletaceae > Boletus > Boletus patriciae. The sequence goes on along the minus strand of JBBPRK010000427.1, from coordinate 10,241 downwards.
ATTCAACATCTCACAATTCCGTTCATGTTCATCACTCTCCTCATACCTTTTCAACAGTTCCTGATTGGTGGTATCTTGTACTGTTTGCCATCATTTTCACCCTGGGTGTTATTACCATCGAAGTGTGGCATACGCAAATGCCAGTATGGGCTTTCGTGATTGCTCTACTTATAGGTAGATCTGCATTCTCGGTCTTCATAGGCGCCGCGCGTCGCTAACACGCGGGACTTTGCGAAGCGTTCACCTATGTCATTCCATGTGGTATGATTCAAGCGGTCACGAATCAACAAGTTGGTCTTAAGTAGGCCGACTGTGTACTTCTATTTGATTCACTCTCATTTCCCTTCTAGTGTTATCACGGAACTCATCATCGGGTATGGGCTCTACTTTTCGTGGCGAGGTTCTCGAGCTGAGCTGGATCAAGCTATGCATTGCCCGGCCGTCCTGTCGCATCTATGCTATTCAAGACATACGGATATATAGTGAGTGAATAGTGCAGTCCCTTCGACGGCTTCCTGAGTTGGCTGCTAGACGATGGCGCAAGCTCTGACCTTTACAGCGGACTTTAAGCTTGGACATTATATGAAGATCCCCCCACGTACCATGTTTTGGTGTCAGGTTGGCTCGCACGACGTTGCTTTGATCGCTGACGTACTTGACTTGTTTAGATTATATGTGCTGTCATCGCTGGGACTACTCAGCTTCTCGTGCAATCTTGGATGTTTGATCATATTCCGTGAGCCCAACGTACGCCATGCGTGATAATTAGACTCATCCGTGACAGGGATATGTGCTCCACTACGCAGAAAGACGGGTAAATTACGGTCTCGGATTGTTTCTCAATAGTTATGCTAACCTTTTATAGGTTTGTATGCCCGAGTACTCAGGTGTTCGCAACGGCGTCTGTCATTTGGGGTGCGTGTCCTGAGTGATACGTGCGGCGGTACATGTCTGAGTGGATAGTGACATTTAGGCGTTGTTGGGCCGAAACGCTTGTTTTCCTCTGATCATCTATACAGGTATGTGTAACCAGTTTCTCGCTCATCGGCGGATTGCTCATCATCGACTTTAGCTGTAAACTACCTTTCTCGCGCTAAACTGATTAGCGACTGACCAATCCTTAGCCCTTATGTATTTCTTCGTCGCCGGGGCTGTTGCACCGTTTACTGCTTGGCTACTGATGAAGAAGTGGCCAAACAGTTTTTTACGATATATCAAGTAGGCGGTGTCTACTCATCACGATAGTCGACGCTAACATTACCGGCAGTTTGTGAGATCATTCTGTGTTCCCCTCGAGGGGGATGCTGTCGATTCGTTAATCATCCACTCTTTTTAGTCCCATCATATTTAATGGAACGAGTTTTATCCCGCCAGCAACCGCACTAAACTTTATCCCTTGGGCGTACGTCCTTTACAATGCTCGTCACGTATGCAAGCCTGACTTTCCAAACAAGGCTTGTTGGATTCATTTTTCAGTTCTGTATTCGAAGGTTCGGAAGATGACAACATTCTACCCCCTTCTCTTCCCTGATGGATATGTTACAGACGACACTTTGCTTGGTGGGCAAAGTACAATTGTATGGGATCGGTTTTCCTGCTGCCTTTTTTTATGTTCACTCACGCACTCCCAGATGTACTCTCGGCCGCGCTCGATGCAGGTCTGGCACTGTCGGTTATCACGATTTTCTTCACGTATGTTCCCCCCCACCACGCCGTCGCTCGAATGAAGGAATCTGACGTCGTATTCGCTTGGTTTGGACAGTCTCCAATACCCTCGACGTGGCACGGTGAGCACGAGAAACCAGCTTCTGACCACCTACTGACCGACGGATCTCGACGTCGGGGTTTTGTTTACTCGCAGATCGGTTTGAACACCATACAAAAATGGTGGGGTAATCAAGTGAGTCGATCGCGTCTCGCCCCATCGCGGACGGCACGTTGTATTCACGTTCTATCCTATCCGTTTCGCAGGTGTTTCTGACCAACTATGACGGGAGGGGCATACCTGTACGTCAGCTCGCGCCGGGCGAGACGTTTGGATGAGGGTGAGTGCTATGGAATGGGAACAGGGAAAGGGGATAAATTATTGTTGTATGGTCGGATCTGATGGGCTTGGAATCGGGGTCGGGCGTCGATCTATATGGTATTTTATTTCAAGGGGACTGATTCTCAGGATAGAGTGTTGTATTATAAATCAGTTAGTTGTATCGCTATGCCTCAGTCGGGCGGGAAGGTGGAAGGAGTCAACTCGCGACGTACCTAGTACTACAAATGCATCTGCAAGGCGACCAACTGTTGAAGTGTCTCGGTAGTTTCGACACCCGAAGGGGCCAGGAACGACTACCCCAACCATCGAACCATTGGTTCCCTTCAATTTTTCACTGATTCGCACTAACAAACTTGAAGGATGCAGCATATTCAGAAAAATAGGCATGATTCGAGGAACAATACCTGTCCCACCTTGACAGCGCTTCTGCCATCCCCCTTGCATCGTTGACAACCTCCGTGAACCTCTCATAACCTGCTGCCGTCGTAATATCCGAATCCCACCTATTTGCTGGAGCAGAGTCCGTGATGCGACCCACTGACCGCCCAACGCGTTCAAGTTGCGGTTCTACGACCCTGGTGGCTGTGTCCAAACAGTAAAAGGCGAGTCTCTGTCCCATGGCACAAATGCCGTGCAGTCTGGGTAACGGGGTGTGGCTGTAGAAGCTTTGAAACCTGTTCATCATCCGATCATCTGCGGCAATATATGGTTGACATGACCTGGAGGTTTGATTTCGAGGAAGAAGATGGGCTTCTCATCCATCGTGACGACGTAAGCCACAACAAAGTCAACGGAGGCCACACCAGGAGTTTGTACCTGGGGAAGTGCATACTGTGGGTGGATAGTAAAAGCATCGCCGGTAGCGTTGAACGCTCTGTCAAGAATCTTGTTGTACACACCAAAATATTTGTTTTCGATGGTTGTATCAGACGGAATGCGAGCAAATTGATCGAGGATAGATGGAGGCAACATCGTCAAAGGCTATGGAGAGTTTGTCGAGATTGTCGTGCGACTCGGAGCTCGGGCGAGATGGTTGGGGGTAGTTAGATTAGACCCCTATGTTACTCTTGTCTAATATACGAGGCTACTCAATTATATTGATAATCCCATTGATTGCCTATGCTCGAGTATATTCGGCACTCTCTGCCGACAGCTTGTACTCGTGATAATTTCTATTACAACGTCAAAGGCTATGGAGAGTTGATAGTTGAAAATTCAACCTTGTGACCTCATTTCAGCCCCTCATTCCAAGTGTATGTAAGATCCACAACGTGACATGCACGTGAACAATAAACTCAATCAAGTCGAGGCAACATTCAAATTAGTCAAAAGCGTACTACTATAGAATAACGAACGTGAATAAAGAAAGCATCATCGTAGCTACGCTACGTCCAGTTTCCGAGGAAGCCAACTTTACAGGAGCCTTTCAAGCAAGCAAAGCGAATCCAACCTGCGAGTTACCGACGTCGAACTTTGTGTAGACGTTTTGGAGGAACACGTCCCCGATGATCCAGTATGCTGTTTCAACAAAGCGGAAAAGGAAAGAACAGTGAGCATGGTGCCAACTCAGCACTGCACGCACGCGCAGCGAATGGAGAGATTAGGAATGGGACACTCACAAGAACCTGTGTCCTGGCCAACGATGCCACTGACGCAGTCACTCGAACCGGCAGAGGCCTGTCCCTGGTTGAGGGTCTGTGCGGAGATAGGGAAATCTGTGCCCCCAAAGGTGAAGCTGACGTCAGGGAACGAATCGCATGGGACTGCGCAGTGTTATTCAAGTTGTCATTGAGGGGACGGAAATGAAGTGACTGCAGACATACAGGTGTAAAAGCCTGCTCCGACCGTACTCGACGCATCGCTGCCACCAAGCGCACTGTAAAAGTTTGCAACGTCCGAGGGGTTGCCAGTAATGAGGCTGGTGCCGGTGTCGATGATTGTATCGATGTTGCTCAGAATTGCCTGTCCGTTACCCACAATGGCATCCATCTTGACCTCCCAGAAACCCTGACCAATCAATGTCAGTGATGGTAGAGGACACGCCTGGTCTGCAACTCACTTGGTTCGTAACAGGGGTATAGGAGAAGTCGCCAGTGAACAAGTCCGTGTTCGCACCACCAAGATACAACTCCGATCCAGAGGCTGCAAGTTTGAATGAAAACGCTGCCTCATCTGTCTGACCCTGGGAGACAAGAGTCTCAAAGACGGGGCTCGCAGGGTAAGCAGAGATAGACTCGAAGGCCAGTCCCAATAGACCGTCAGGAGGGAATTGACCAACCGCGAGGCTAGAAGAGTATTCTGTGGCAACGCCGAGGGTCTGGTCTGTCGCCTGCCTAACCGTCAGATAACTAATATCGAGAACAAAAACCGAGCATACCGTGAGTCCGGCAACAGAGACCGTATCCGAGTATTGTTCGCCTGAAACCTCTGATCCGTCTCCATACTGAATGTTGAAAGTTTGACCCAAGTCCTGAGAAGTTGAAGAATCACTAGGATTGTAGATGGTGTGGCCGTCACAGTTTGTGGTGCAGCCAGGCCCTGGCAAGAAGAGATCACTGAAACCCGACTCAGCCAGTCCACCAGTACTTGACTACAGAAACATACCTCGAACCTGTGTCGAAGTCCACTGTAAGAAAGTATGAGTTATGCGTTCGTTGAAGGTGTAAGAAAACTTACCAGTGAAGGTGACAGCGGGAGTACCAACAGAAACAGTGCCGTACCAGAGTGTACTGTCCTGGGTAGTCAAGGGATCGGCACCAGTCGCGCGCCTCTGAATCTGGGTTCCCGGCAAGGCAGCGGGGTGTGCAGTTCCCGTATTCTTCTGGTAATTTTTGAACCCTTCAAGAACCTTACTACATAGGAATGTCTGAGTTGATGCGAAGCAAAGGTTGAATACGACGTACGCCTGGGTTGATGCAACATGAGAGTTGAGTGCTTCAGTGCTAACAACCCCGTCGGCATTGGTCAATCCCGAGCGTTTGGCGATGGGGATGGCGATACCAAGACTCTCCCCTACAGGCTGCGGCACTGCTGCAGTCAAGACAGCCAGTGCAACGATGGACGTCGCGAGAGTGAAGCTCATGCTGTTTATCTATACCGTGCAAGGAGGGGACAAAAGTGGGTGAGAAGCAAATGCCAACTCGTACCACCTTTTAAAACTTACGGGTTGGACACGAGGAGCCTATCAGCAAACCGAACCGAACAGACCAGAGCCGGAAAATGTTACCTCACATTGTTGTAATGTTACTTCAAGTTCCACTGTTCCGCAACCCCGCCAGCCGAATTGTTGAGATGTAAAACCGGTCCTGCCATGGCGAGTTGTAAATTGATCTCGAAGTTGAGCGCTGGGGTTGACCAAGTGTGTGGTATGCACGAGTACCCATCCAACCGCATAGTATGACATGGTTCTCGCAGCCAAACTACTAACAGCCCCAACTTACCTCGGCAAATCGGTGGACCACGTACAAAGTCGTGCTGCATGATATGATTCGCAGTCATGATGCCATGATGGACCCATATCGAGTTAAATAGTGACGGGTGACGCTTGATCGGACTTTGTATGGCGGTTGTATTAGTATGACCAAAAGGGGAAGACAAGTTCAGGGACCACCATCGGCGCTTTCCATGCAAAATATTTGACGATGATTCCATGCCAGTGGATGATGATGGTAGACTTCATACTATAGGGGAATAAGGATGGGGGTATATACCTATTGCCGCCATAAATCCATGATAAAGTTGTAATACATCAAAGGTCCGAACATGCAACACTGGCGTGTGGATCACGCACTCAAGCCAGGCACGGCCGAACGAATGTACTGCCTCAGATCTCGTGCGGGAGTCGATGTGGAACAAGTAGGTGGGGTGGGGTGACGATCACTCCGTCTTCTCCTTGAACTTCCCAACGGTTGTGGTCGCCCCAGGAACATCCCCGAGCCGGTTTCCCACCTTGACCCGCTGACCTGCCTTGATGGCAAACTCGAAATTCTTCGGGGCTTCGAACACGAGGACGATCGTGCTCCCGAGACAGAAGCCACCCATTTCTTGTGCTGGAGTCAGAGGCTGCCCGTTGAGCAAAGGGGACGCAGCGGAGTAGACGGCTTCGGTGTACGTCCCCGGTGGCGGCGGACGGCCACGGAGGTTCGTACGAAGGGCCTTGCGGAGGTAAGCAAGATTTGTCAGTTTGGTGTTCGCAAGCATGATTCAAACTTGCTTACGGAGTCAAAGTTCACTTTAATACTACCGACGTTAGTTGCGCCTACGGGGACCATACCAAAAAAACCATATCGCCATCGGCCGAGGAGTGCCACCCGCTCGTTGAGCACGAACAGGTTTTGGAGACGCTTAGCCATGTACGGGGATACTGAAAAAAGCTCGCCTGGACTGGATGTGAGTACACCAGGGTGGCTCCGAGGTGGAATCACGCACCGACAAAATGTCTTCGTTTCTCCACTACCCACGCAGTGGGGCTGTGGAAACGGTGGTAATCACCTGGAGCAAGGTATATTACGGTGAAGTGTAGCGCATTCCCGTTTTTGACGCTAGTCCCTGATATACTTCTCTTGCGTATTCCAAAGGACGATCGAACACCCATTTCCCGGGCAACAGAAGCGTCGTGTTCCAAAATTTCCTGCAGGCTGCCTTCCTGCGCTACCGATGCGTCGATTTGTGCGCCGTGTTTATGAGGTATTTCCTCGACGCTATCAGAATCCGATGTCGTCCGCTCGACAGGGGTCATTGAAGTAGGTGTGCTCGGTGTCGAGGCCCCCAGGAGCTTATCGAGGCTATATTCTATCCCGTTGACAATAGCGAACTCGCGATGATCGACGAATTCTTGCTCTTGGGGAAATTCTATGACCTCCGACGTTGGCGATGAAGGGTCGTCGGGGTCATACAACTCTACGCCAAGTAGTGCATCTAGGGAGTAGGTGATCCCCTTGACTTGCTCCACGCGTAGATTATCGATGGTACCAAAGTGAAGCACGGTCCCATCGGCTGGACTGACCTGAAGGGACACTCAGTGATGCAGCACCGGCGAAGTTCTGGAAAACACAACCTACCAGGACAGCGCTATCAACTGGTCGTACGCCTGGTTTCAACTTCCGATAAAAGAAGTCCCCTAGACTCGCATATTCTGTCAAGTCGCTCGGTTCAATCTCATCCAAGTTACATCCGAAAGCGTAAGCATAGAGCCCAAAACCATAGGGCCGAATCCAAATAGGGAGTTCGAACGAGGTCAGATAACCCCAGACCCGCGAGAGGTTGCGTAGCGGTAGAGCACCTATTACGTGAACCTGGCGAGGATTCATGATATGTAAGGTTAAGAGAACACGTGTACGCACTTGCCAAGGACCTTTGAGCTTGATAACCTCACGACCTTCCTCGTCGACATGGACCTCTTTCTGGGCACGTGCCGTCTTCTTGTGGTATTGGATAGCGACAAGGAGAAGGGCGCCGACAGCCAGCGGGAGTGGATACCATTTCGTAGGCGTTTGAGTCCATGCTGTTATGAGTTTCCCTGTATGACTGTTCAGGTCGGAAGTGCGCAACGAGTGCTAGGAGCGTACGATAGAGTGGCGCAGCAGAAGAGGCGCCCGGTATTTGGTCGGGTGACTCAGGAGGAGTAACGTTCCTGGTGGAGAAAGACCGCCTGAAAGCGCTCCTGTTGAGAGAGCGCACTGTCCCGGATAAACTGATTCTCTTTTTTACGAATACTCTTGAAAAAATAGCAGAAGACTTGTTGGCCGCGGCGGTCGTGGTTGAAGAAATGACATGAGAGGCGGCTTGGAAGGGCCGTTTACCCTTTGATATGACTTTATAGAGCATCTAGAACGCTAGAACGTGGTTTGACATGAAATACGGCGATGGGGGAACTGTACAACGGGTTGCAGACGAGCCTTGACGGTGGAGGAGTACAGTCCGAGACTCCGAATAAACGCTACCCGAGATAAAGCGGTCCGTAAAATAAGGCAAGACCTTTGAAAAATAACAAGTACAAACAAACGCTTCAGTGGTTCCTTGTCTGGTTTTCCCTTGACAATACAACGCAAATTTGCAGACTTTGTATAGTATCTATCTACGTCCATTCGTTTCTGTAATGTCTGACCATGGCAGCTCGATCGTTTGACAAGTCGGTGTCTTGTCGGCCGCGCGACCTCGTGTTTCAAACCCCATGACAGGGTCGGAGTTCTAAACTAGTCCCAATTTGGGTTTCTTAGTAGAGCGAACGTGCTGATTACACAACTTTGCTCACACCATCACCATGGGTAATGACGGAGGAAGTATCCCTGATAGACGCGATCTTGTAAAGACCAGGGCTAAAGCCGAGCAGGCCGACAAAGCGAATCAAGTACGAGCCAGGTGGTTTTTCTGTGCGCTTTCCAAGGCATGGCTTTTGTTCACATCACACAGGAAGTGTGTGTTAACACGTTGTTTTTCTAGCGCTTGCTTCGGGAACCGGTCGTGGCTTGTGACCTAGGGAAGCTATATAACAAGGATGCTATCATAGAGTATCTATTAGACAAGTCGGCATACGGGGATGGAGAAGAGATATGTGGCCACATACGCTCGCTAAAGGTACGCTGAACTGTCATGGCTCCTATACTCTCAGACTTCCCTTTGATTCAGGACGTCAAAACACTCAAACTTACAGCGAGGTTAACACCTGTGACTTCTACCGACCTACCACCGAGCGAAGTCCCCCAGTTTGTTTGCCCTCTCAACTTAAAGGAGATGAATGGTGTCCAACCCTTTGTATACATTCGCACTTGTGGTTGCGTGTTCTCGCAATCCGCTCTTCGGACGATCCTCGGTCCAAATCCATCTACCAGAGAGATATCAAGCAGCGAGGAGAGCAATGGTGACTCCGCTCACAAGGAAGAACTCGACGTCTGTCCCCAATGTGCCACCAAATTCTCGCAAACATCCGACGTCATGACGATCAATCCCTCTGAAGACGAGGAAGAACGCATGCACGCGGCGATGGAACTCCGTCGTTCACGCGAGCCTCCCAAGTTGAAAACAAAGAAACGGAAAGCCGGCACGGATGCTGTCGCTGAAGAGGCTGCTGTGTCGAAAAAGAATAAATCATCTCCGGCAGGGCATCCCCCTTCGCCTGCACCTACTCTCAACCCCACGATATCAGCTGCATCGCGAGCACTTACGAATTCCCTCGCCGCGGAGGAGATGAAGCGCAAGGCTAATATGAGCGATGCTGTCAAGTCATTATACCGCGGAAAGAACGAGCCGCCAAGGAAAGAAACGTTCACCACCATGGGCACGTTCACCAGAGTAAGTGGTCGTCTATGGCCATGCAAACGTACCTACTAATGGATGTAAAATCTAGTATGCATAGGGTCTATGCGCACTTTAGTCGAACTTCGTTTCGTTCCCACTGTGCTCTGGTTTAGTGTATGTATATCATATTCTATATTTTCCCTGTCCTACGGTACAGGATTCATGCAGAATGGCACGAGTGCCAGCCACATGCGCGAGCGGCGTTCGTCACCACTTGAGATACATCCAGATCCTATTTATCTAGTGAGCCACAACATCCCTAAATGCCCATGTAATACACGAGGGTACTGAGTATCCAGAGTGCGCTGGTTCGACCTGCTACTACAAATCCCAGATGGCTTGTTGGCCGAAAGCTTTGGTATATCGACGCATATATCCATCGACCTGGTGCTGTGATTACTATTATCAACAAACATATCCGACTCGTCGTCAGAATGGCGCCCATTTGCGTGCTCGTTCCACCAACGACGGCGTGACCAACCTGTCGTGTCGCTCGCTCGTGCCCTCAGGGACCCCAATGCGAGTGGCAGCAGCCGGTGCGTAGCTGGTTACAGTGATATGCTTTCTCATCATGACGCACGACTGACTGAGCGTGCTATCTCGATGCCGGGAGCATTGCCCGGGGTGACGATAAAAAGCAGCTGCACGTAGTGTACGCTGGCACTGGGCAGCATCGTTTCCCCGGTCGCCTTTTGCTCAGTTTCCTTCGCCGTTATTTCTTCCGTGGCGATTTTTGACTTCAATCTCTCCTCCAGGCTTCTTGTGTCATAACTCAGCTTAACAAGCGGCGCCAAAGTTGGCACCTACGCATCTACAATTCACTCCCCAATACCTTCTCACGCGGATGAGGATCCCTGTCGTGCTGTACATGTGATATACAAGGATAAGATCCACTTTC